>PVKE010006959.1:0-52387 GCA_004027555.1 Craseonycteris thonglongyai | reverse complement strand
TTCTTCATGTAATTTTCTTTCCAGATGATGCCATCATTGTTAATGTTCTCTTTTGGATTTCTTGTTTCTCGGTCAAGTTCATGGCATTGCCATTTGTGAAGAGACCTTCCATTTATCGTATCAATGTACGGTATATTACGGTATGTTCGAAAAATGTCATTCATTAAAAATGTAATTAAAAAAAGAACTGGTGTTGCCTTGGAAGTGGGGGGTAGTCTTATACAGCAAATATAGGCCTAAACCTATGTTTTAACTGTAAAATTAGGGGGTCGTCTTATACGCCGGAAAATACGGTACCGTTGTCCTCTTTCCAGGAGCTCAGTGGCAATATTCCTGCAAACTGCCCCTGTGTGCAGTCAATGTGACAATATTTCCCTGCAGGGCTACTGTTTGCCCACCCAGTGCTGAAGAGATGGCAGCCTTAGGAGGTCTTATGATACAATCAAGTTTGCCTTTGGCATACACTACAGTGCCTTTCCCAATGGGTATCAACCTTTCTCTTTCCTCCAGGCTCCCAGTCTCTTTACCTAGCACTTCTTTTTCCCATCAAGCAGAACAAAGAGGGCTATTAGTCATTCACATGTCACCAGATCCACATGCTATCTCTTCCCCGCCTCCATCTAAACAGAAATGTCCTGTCCAAACTTCCCAGTGATAGCAATTTCTGGGAATGGCTGAGGAACAGGGACACTTGCTCAGTCACCAAGGGTTAGAATACAGACATTCTCCCACCAACCCTACTCTGCCTTGGCCAGCTGAACTCTTTATCCAAACACTCTTCTCCCTCCCCTTTTTTTTTTTTTTGAGCCCTAGAATGCCAACCTCTGCCCATGATATTAATTTTGCTTCTCATGACAAAGTCTCATGAAGTGGTAGTACTGGTTAAGGCAGAATTTAAGTACTTTGGGCCAAAGGTCATGGCAAAATCAGAACAAAGGGCCTGGTATATTATCAACAGTTTAAGTTAAAAAGTACATAGCAGAATAAGAGCGAGGAAGTTTCTAAGTAAGGAAACATTTTGGAGATAATAGCGTTGCCCAAAAGGATTTTTTTTCTTTTTCTTTTTTTTTAAAGATTTATTTTATTGTTTGGAGAGGAGAGGAAAGACACAGAGAGAGAGAGAGAGAGAGAGAGAGAGAGAGAGAGAGAGAGAAGGGGGGAGGGCCCAGAGCAGTTTCCATAGTTGTATATCATTAGTTGTGACATGGTTTCATTCCACACAGGTGGATGTAAGGCTGTGTGGGGCAGAAACCAAACTGGGGGCCTCCCACATGGGAGATGAGAACCTTCACTGACATCCCAGAGGTTACCAGTTATGCTTCAGTTCAGCATATGGGTTTGCAAGGGCCAGGTTGGGATTCGATCCCTGCACCTCATGGCTGCAAGGCAAGTGCACTCAACCTGCTGAGCTATACCAGCATCCCCTCAAAAGGAACTTTTTGAAATATAAATTAAACCATATCCATTGCTCATTCATTTATTCATTCATTCACTCACTCAGCCAACCAGAAATTTATTGAACACTTACTACTTCCCTAACGCTGCACTCAGCACAAAAAATAACAGTTGAAATAGATAGCTGAAAAAGTGCTTCCCCCAAGAAATTGTTTCCCATGTAATAATTTGCTTAGTGTTCTCTTGAGGGATTTATTATATTCAGCTCTGACAGTTATTCACATTCATATCTTAACTTTCTACTGAAATGCAAGCTCCATGGTGGCAAACAATGCCTTTCTCACTTGTCTATGCTCCCAAAACAGTAAAGGCTTCCTGAACTGGATCAAATTTAATTTCAAGCAAAGTGACTGGTGTTTGTGGAATAAAATCAATTTGAAGCATCAGTCTGGCGATGCATGAGATTTTGCATTTCTATTGTTGGACAAAGCCCAATATTAACAGATGGTTCTTTAAAAATAGATGTGAGATTTTAAAAATAGTTTATTTGGGCACAGGAATATAGGCTCCAGTCAAGCTTACTGACATTTGGCAAATCAAGTTGGCAAAGGAACAGGTTTTGAGGAGGTCAAGCCTGTATTCTGGGTCAGCCCACCCCTCTGTCACAGGAAGTGACACAGAGGTAGGTCGATGAAAGGGGTACCTTTGATAAAGGGGATTAAGAAGTACAAATTGGCAATTACAAAAGAATCACAAGAACATAAAGTGTAGTATGGGGAACATAGTCAATAATATTGTAAAAACTAGGTATATTGTCAGATGGGGACTAGACTTATCAGGGGACAACTTTATATATTATGTAAATGTCTAATCACTACACTGTACCCCTGAAATTAATATAATACTGAATGTCAAGTATAATTAAAATCCTAGCCACAGGGATAGAAAGTACAGCATAGGGAACAGTCAATAGCATTGTAATAATTATATACAGTGTCAGGTGGATAATAGACTTGTTTGGGTTATCACTTCATGTGCTATATGAATGCCTAATCACTGTGTTGCTTTGTAAACCTGAAAAATAAAGAAAGGGGTATCTTTGACACCTCACACTTTTAGTCAAGCCACCAATGTGCCAGCATCTGTACCCTTTTGTCATCTTGATATAAAAGCTCCAGGAAAGCTTTCCTTAAAAATGAACCCCTTACATAGGAGACCAGAATCACAATCCATGAAAACATAATTGATAAGCTGGACTTCATTGTAATTAAAATTCCTGCTCTGCAAAATATAATGTCAAAAGAATTAGAAAATAAGTCACAGATAGATAAAAAGTACTTGCAAAAGACACATCTGATAGAGGACTGTTAGTTAGGCTATGTAAAGAATTCTTAAAATTCAACAGTAAGAAAACCAACAGGGGAAGCCGGGATGGCTCAGTGGGTTAAGCGCTCACTTTGTAGCACCGGGGACCGAGGATCAAATCCCAGCCCCGGCCCGTGCGGAACCATATGCTGAACTGGGAGCTCCTCCAGTTCAGTTCTCTCTCTGTCTCTGTATCTCTCTCTCTCTCTGTCAAAATAAATAAATAAATAAAAATATATTAAAAAGAAAACCAACAACCAAATTAAAAAAAAAATGGACCAAAGACTTTAACAGACACCTCACCAAAAAATATAAACAGATGGCAAATAAGAATATGAAGAGATGCTCCACACACACTACTTGTCATCAGGGAAATGCAAACTGAAATAACAATGAGTTACCACTACAGTCTTATTTAACCCATTGCCCAGAGTATGCAGCTGCCCTTGCGTCTGCAACATTTACCCCGAGATAACTCACAGATTTCAAATCCTAGAAAATGCAGCATTCCTATGCACGAAAACAATTATTAATCATCATATACATTTCTGTTACATTAGGATTAGAAACAAGTTCTGTTTAGAAAAAACTCTAAGAACAGTTTTTATATTTTATTTTCACATTGAAAGCCAGTTAGATTTGCTTCAGCCTCAAAGAATGTGTTTACCTAAAAGTAAATGAATGTGGTAGGGAGCTAAACTTTTTTTTCTAAATGGGAAATGAGTTAAACGGCCAAAATCTGGAACACGACAGAACCAAATGCTGACGAGGATGTTGTGCAACAAGAACTTTCACTCATTGCTGGTGGGAACGTAAAACTGTATAGACACTTTCCAAGACAGTTTGACAGTTTCTTTAAAAACTAAACATATTCTTACCATACAATCCAGCAATCACACTTCCTGATATTTACCCAAAGTAGCTGAAAATGTATGTCCACAAAACAAACAAACATAAAATAGTGTGTGGATGTTTATAGCAGCATTAATTATTATTATTATTATATTTATAATTATATTTATTATAATTATTATTACTATAATAATTATAATGATTAATTAATTATAATTAATTATAATTAATTGCCAAATTTGGAAATTAAACTTTGATTAGCTTAACTGAATTAAGACAAAAACTGTTTTCCCTTGAAACATCCAGATAATCTAGGATATTGAAAGATTTTTTTTGTTTAAATGTCAAAAGTTTCTTTTAGTCATAGTATGATGCCAATGTTCAGAATGCCCTCCTTGACCCAGCCTTGGTGAATATTCATCTCATAGAGCAGAAAGAGCATTTCCAGAACAAAGAACCCTGTTCACTTTTTTAAATAAAAATAATTTCATTGTGTCATCTCACACTTAAAAATAAAATTGCTCTTCAGACACAGCTCATTTGGTGCCCGGCATTTGGTAACATTGTCTGAAATCAAACAAAAGGAACCAAAGCTCTGTTTGTTTGTTTTTTATCTCCCTCCAGCAGTACCAGGGATTCTAAAGAACTTCTGAGGAAGATCTTAGCCAACTGCCATCACAAAGCCTGCTGGGAGTCAGCTTCCTAAGAGGATGGGTGACTCAGTCCCCAAGCACTGCTGGAGGCTGAGTGCTGCCAAGACAGTCCAGGAAGTGAGGACACGGAGCCTCAGGCAAAGGGAGCGCAGGGAGGATTCTCCCCAGTGGGTTTAAAAGTTCAAGAGTTGGCACTTTTCTCATTTCTAAAAAAGCAGCCTTTGCTCCAGGGAATTGAGTTTTCTGATTTGGGAATTGCATGGGTCCATCTCAGCAGAATAAACTGCTTATTCTCAGTCTTTCTGGCCCACCAAGACACAACCTTTATTTTTAGAGATATTTTTAAATAAAAGCATTTAATTGTCTCAATAGGACTCTGAACCAAACCAGATCATAATTTTCTAACAGCTCTGCTTTACAGAGGAAGCAATTAGAGTGTGCTACTCAACTGCAAACCACTCAGAATTGTTTTTGTAATAATAGTAACAGTAATAATAATAATAATAATAGCCACCACTTAGGTAGCACTTACTGTATGCCAGGCACTGGGCTAAATACTTTATATTTGTTATGTCATTTAATCCTTGCAACAACTTTACCATGTAAGTCCTGCTATTATCCCACATTACAATAAAGGAAGCTGAGATTCAGAGAGATTGTGATTTACCCAAGGTCACATATCTAGCTAACTATACACACAGAATCCAACCTGGGCCAGCCTGACCCCAGAGTTCTTGGTCTTAGTCCATACTGTTACATCTTCAGGATGAAAAAGTCTTGTTTCCAAACCTGAACTGAAAGTTCCTGGAGGGAGGGGCTGTAAGCCTGTATCACCCCTGGCACTGCAGCATCTAGCATTAGATCAAGGAACCTAGCAACCCGTTTCCTTTTCCTCTGTAAAAACTAAGAAATGGTGTAGCGCCAGTTTACTACAAAGTAGAATTTTGCTCTTTTTATTTGAATGAACCATAGTGTTATTGTCTAAAGGCCTGGCTGAAAGGGTGATACAAAAGGGTTCACTTAACATTTTGGCTCTTGAAATGGAACATAATAAACTTGCCTTTTATCTACTGGGTTGAACAGTGTATATCCAAAAGTCATGCCCACCTGTAACCTCAGAATGTGACCTTGTTTGGAAATAGAGTCTTTGTAGATGCACCAGATTAGGGTGGGCCTATCCCAATGACTGGTGTCCTCATAAGAGGGGAGAAATTTGAACACAGACACACAGACACACAGACAGGAGAACAACACGTAATTCCAGAGACACACAGGGGAACACTATGTGGTAACAGAGACAGAGATTGAAGCGGTGATTCCACAGCCAAGGACTGCCAAGGATGGCCAGCACACAACAGAAGCTACGACAGAGGCACAGAACATATTCTCCCTCAAAGTTTCCAGAAGGACCCAACCCTGCCCACACCTCGATTTCAGACTCACAGCCTACAGAAATGTGAGAGAATTAACTTCTACTGTGTAAGCCACCCAGTTTGTGGCACTTCATTACAGCTGCCTTGGGGAACACACACAAAGGATGCAGCTTAGGGAAAACCTCAGTGTGGTGGAAGGTGCCCTGATCCTCCCAATTCAGAGCTGTTCAGGACCAGCCGGCTTCCTCTGTGTTTTGTCATCACTGCTGTGGCAGCAAAAGAGAGCCACTGCAGGGCTCATGTGGGACTGGGGGTGTCCAAGGACCCGGCAGCATGCCCTCTGCTGGGCAGAGGTGACTACAGAGTGTGTCCAGATGTCCCACTGTCCTCAAGGAAGAAGGAGTCAGCTGACCCATGCTAGACACAACACTTGGTCAAGAAATGGGCCCAAACTTGAATATTGGGCCATGTATGGAGTGGGGGGTGGGGGTGAGTGGGACCTGAGGCATGGGTCAGCCTGAGGTGAGATAAGAAGTCAGGCAGGACCAGGACCAAGATGCCACAGGGCAGGAAGGGAGGTGCTACTGCAGGTGCCAAGCCGAGCAGACCACTCAGGAGGCCAGGGAGCTGAGTTCCCAACCAAGAGTAACAAAGAGAAGACAGGTGCTGAGGAGACCAGCCTGGCAGGGCGCCCTTCCAGGAAGGAGAAATTCAAGGCAGCAGGTGAGTGTGGTAGGACAAGGAACCCTCCCTTCCTGGAGCACATGCCAAGGCTGGGGAAACAGAGGGGCATTTGGTGACGCATCTCAGGGGAGAGGAAAAGATGGACATTTTTAACATCACGTCCCCTGGAAAGATGCTAAGAGGAGGTCAAGCTAAGGTGTAATAAGGGCCTGATTGCTGTAGACTTCCACCCACTTGTGGCCCAAAGCTCTTCCCCAATCCCCAGCCTTAATCCCATCCAGAGCTGCCCTTGATGGCCCTGAATGACTGATAATGCATGTCAGAGAACAAAGACCAAGGGGCTGTTTAGGGGCAAGGAGGGGGTCAAGGCTAAAGGAGAGAGAGAAAGAGTCTCCAACACAAGGGCATTGACCAGGGGACTGATGGCAGAGAGCACAGCCTGGTGATTGCACATTTCAGAGGTGAAGAGACACGTGAGAGTAGAGGACAATCCTGCCCTGTACAGTGTCCCCTGCTTGGGAGGTGACACTGTATAGGGTGGAAGCTACAATCCCAAAGCGAAGCCTTGCTTGAGACCTTCTGCTGGAGTCTGTGTGTGCTAGATGCCCTCACTGTGAGGCTGGTCAGGAAGGGGCTGCCTCACTTTTCTCCTCTCCCTGGAAAGGCATTTTGCAAACAGTTGCAACATCGAAATCCCAGGCAGCTCCACCTGCCTCACAGGACCCTATCTAGGTGGCAGGGAGCTACTGACAGTGTAATGACAAGGAAGACATTCTTGGAGATCCTTATGTGTCTTCAGTAGATCCCGTCTAGGGTGGCCTGAGCCTTCAGAAGGGTCAACTTACCTCCCATGCCTGACATGCTGGTCCCACTGGGGACATTTGGATGTGATGTTGAAGGTGGATCATAGCCAATCACCAAGTCAATGGTGGCCTGGGTAGAAAAAATGCATTGCATACAGAATCAGTGCAGGGCATCAGAATGCAATGGACCCAATGTAAACCAATTCAGCAGGAGTACAAATTCTACAAGGGGTGAGCAAGGGGATGGGAAAGAGAGAAGAGAAAGAGGGAAGAATGACACACACACACACTCCATTGTTTATATCTTCGCACATGTGATCTCAGGTGGGGTGGGAAAGCTGGGAAAGGAGTTACCTATCACAGGCTGCCAAATGAATCATTGGAAAGGGGCAACCTCATAAACTAAAGTTGTGACTGGCAAGTACGAACTTGTCCTTGGTCTCCATCCTCAACTGAAGATGGCCTCCAATCACAGAATTAGTCACAGAGGCTTCTTGTAAATGATTACATTATTTGTTCGCTCATTGACTTAATTAATTGCTGAAATTCATTTTCACGCTTCTCTCTAAAAGAAACTTTAAGTGACTAACAAAAAGTTATATAACAATGTGATTTATAAAATAGGATTAAAAAAGGGGAACACAGTCTGATTCAAGAGAAAACAAATATGCAAATCATGAAGATCAAAATAATTCTTTATGCATAAAATGTGACCCCAAGATGGCAAGGAGCCAAGGCAAGAAAGAGAACTGAAGATGTTATGTAACTTTCATGATCAGATCAAAAAAACATGCTAGTTCCTTACAGGAGATAAAGTTATTCCCACTTTTTAAACTGGACATAAATTTCTCACACGGGGAATTATTTTAGGGCAGTTTCCTATACTTTTATAGTTTATGAACCTACAAAATTTCAAAAACATTTGCTAGAAGGAGACAACATAGGGATGCAAACACATGCCCACAACTATTATCTACCAAAAAGAAGTGAAATTTAACAACAAAAATAAAGTACAAACCTTGAAATAAAAGGACTCCTTTGAAAATAAAGATAGTGTGTATATGCACGTGTGTGCATGCACACCCCTACACACCACACCCAAGTTACCAGTTAATATCTAGACAAAATATTTAGGACATACTTATACTAAAAAAACAAAATCAAAAAAACTTTCACTTTTTTATTCGAAATTCAAATTTAAAAGGGTGTCTCGTACTTTCATTTGCTACTTTTGCTACATCTGGTAATCAATCTCTGTCTCTCTCTCATTTTTCTCATCTCTCTGATCCAAGTGAATACTCCCTCATGGATTAGCACATTCTGAGACCAACTTAGGAACCATGATCTAGGAGACACTGAACAAACTTCCAAAACCTAGAAGAATACAGGAATGGCTCAACCTCGGGATGGTTTCCCAATAACCTCAGGACTCCCACAGGTGCTTCAGGGACCCCAAAGTAGGGTGATGAAAATGCCAGGGGAGCTGGACTTGAGAACCTTACTCTTTAGTCCAATCAATCACCCTAGTTTTTCCATTCCAGGGTTTTACATATGCTTTCTTCTATGCTTTACTTAAAAAAATAAAAGGCAACCAAAAATATCACTGACTTGTACTATCTTTCCTAAGTATCATTTTTCTCAATCAGGTTTTGGGTAGATAGATGATAGGCTACATTCTAAATTTACATTTTATGGTTAAAATGCTGATTCACAGGAAACCTACTGAAGGCTAGACCAGCAAAATTGACACTCTAATGGACATTGAGAAACTTAACCTGTGTTCTTGCTTACAGGGATGGCCTCTTTTAGTATAAAAGTTTTTACCTTTATCCAGGCTCCCAAGCAAAATAAATTGATTGTGAAATAAAGATGTTAGAGGGTAATGGAATAAGCATGGTAGCTTTATAAGTGCTTGTTAGCAATCGTATGAAATCTGGGAGCTGTGATGCTTGAATCAATTGTTTTTAAAAGTGCACATGAGAAAGAGAATTCTGGTCTCACATTAGATATTAATATGTACTTATTTGGAGAGGCTATGACCAGAAACCATTCAGCTGCTAATGCAATAATAAAGATTGTGCTATTAATATCTTGATATTCCAAGACAATAATAATGAATTACCTTCTATAGAATGTTTCAAAGAGTGTCTGATACACAGAGCTATATGCTCACCACACCCAAAGTGAATAAGCTCAGAGTTTCACCAAGAGGGATACCACTCACTATAGCATTCTGTCATTGAAAATCAAGTTTATATAATTTAGTAGTTCTATGATTGAGAGTGCAGGATAAGGGCATACCTTTTGCAAATTGATCAGTTCATTTAAAAACCAGTAGGGTGTGTGTGTGTGTGTGTGTGTGTGTGTGTGTGTGTGTGTGCGTGTGCGCACATGCATGCAAACATGTGTATAGTGAGCTAGTAATTATAATTTCACAATCTGCTCTTAATAAACTTTTTGCTTAACTATCCCACTTCAAAGCCATTCAACAAGAGGGAAAAGACTCACCCCAGTCTCTTGCCCCCTTTCGTTTAGCAGGGAGATCAGTTTGTACGGCAACGATCTGCTCTGGTCGCCAATCAGGTCCTTCAGGGATACAGCGGCCGTGCCAATCAACCTGCAGTGGAAACAAGAAAGTGCTCAGTGATCTAAGTAAGAGGCATGCTTCCATTTATTCACAGGACCTCCCCCATTCCTTTCCTATTCATCTGTTATTAAAATCACTCATAATGAAATGTAGGCCATTTTGTTCTCACCCTCGTGGGGTATTTTGACAGCCAACATTGCATATCAGCCATCCTTTCTCCATAACAAGTAGTTATTGCAAGAGTCAAACTATGCTGCCTATGAAATTTCAAGTCATGAATGAGCTAGATGGGTAGGAGGCAAAGACTGAATATACGTAATCCCCCAGCATCCAGAAAGAGAGAAAAGAAGGACAGAATTCAGGCCTTTTTCTGTAATTTAAAAGAACCCATAAAACATTGTCTACTGTAAAAAGTCCCTCCAGATAGACCTTGAAGTGTAAATAGGTTGTTAGTTCACTGGTGGAATCAACTTGCTACACCAGATACTCTGGAGAGCATTCAAAAATAGAATGTGTGTACTTCTCTTTATTCCTAGATGGAGGGATTATATTTAGCCCTTACCACTTACCCATCTCCCTTTGAATACACTTAAGACTGGGACAGAAGTACAAGGTGTCCCTTCTCACTGACTGACACTCTATAATGGCCGGAATTGTTGCCTCTTCTGTTCACTACTCTAACCCCAGTGCCTGGAACATGGTAGGTTTCTTTTTTTTTTTTTTTTTTTTTTTTTTTTTTTTTTTTTTTTTTTTTTTTTTTTTTTTTTTTTTTTTTTTTTTTTTTTTATCTTTTCACATTTATAGAGAGAAATTATCTTTCTGTCTTCAGTGCATAGTTATTTCTATTTTACTTTTTGACAGATAGAGAGACAGAGACAGAGACAGTTAGAGAACCGAACTGTGGGAACTCCCCAGTTCAGCACGTGGGTCCTGCCTGGGCCGGAGCCGGGATTCGATCCTCGGTCCTCATGGCCTCAAAGCGAGCGCTCAACCCGCTGAGCCGTCCCGGCTTTCCCCCAGGTTTCTTAATAGATATTTACTGAATAAAGGAAATAACAAATAAGTCTACATATATTGAGAATAAGACCCAAAACATTTTTTTATAGTTAGGGCACATGACCAAAGAAATCTATACAACACACATCCCCAGGAAGTTAGTCAAAACAAATATGTAACCCACAGAATACACTCATAGTCTATAACTTGGGGTTAAACAAACAGCATGATAAAAGAATGGGTGAATTGAAGATGTTCCCTTTCTGAAATGCAAGCAAAATGCAAAGAGAGCCCAGGCGTATACTCTTAGTATGAAGACTGAAAAAAAGAAAGAGAAATTAGTAAGAATTTTTTAATGGTATTTACTTATCCCTTGCCTATTTTGCAGCTGCTTATGCTAATAAAAAGCAAATGTGATAGCATGGAATATCATCAGCATCAAAATACAAAACTAAGCATCAAGTCCTCATAGTGATAGGAGAGATTCCTTACATCAAAAAACCCAGGGTGAAGAAACTGTTGTTGAGCACAAAAGATAACTCTGGGCTTTCCAACAAAACATAGTAATCAAGAAAGTTCATCTTATGGAGAAATATTAATTTCATTTTAAAATGCAGAAAATTTTCTTTAAAAACCAGGAAGTGAAAGTTGATGTCAACTCCGGGCACATCATTTTTGAACTGACATATATCCATATTCTCCTCCCTCACTCAGACCTCAAAAATAGAACTAGATTGTAGATCTAGAGTTTGCTGCCTTTAAAAATCAGGAAGTGAATGTTGATGACAACTCTGGGCATATCATTTTTGAACTGACATATATCAGTATTTTCCTCCCTCACTCAGACCTCACAAATAAGACTAGACTGTATAATAGAGCTAAAGTCTGGTACCCAAGCACATACATCAAGTGTGACCCAAAGATATAATAATATTATTTTTTTTAAGATTTATTTTCTTGTTTTTGACAGAGATAGAGAGAGGCAGAGACAGAGAGATACAGAGAGAAGGGGGAGGGCCCAGAACAGTCTCCAAAGTTGCATGTCATCAGGTTTTGACATGGTTTCATTCCACACGGGTGGGTGGGCCGCCCAGGGCAGGAACTGGGCTGGGGGCCTCCTGCACGGGAGGCACGCCTCCTCAAGCCAGGGGCTGAACAGAGGGTGGCAAGAGCCAAACTAGGGGGACTCCTACATGGTAAGCACACCGCAGTTCAGCATATGCGTCCACATGGGCCGGGCTGGGATTCAATCCTTGGTCCCCAGGGCTGCAAAGTAAGCACTTAACCTGCTGAGCCATCCCACTTCCCCTAATATTAATTAATATTACATTGTGCAAGACCAGAATATTGCTATGGCACCCTGTTTCACCAAATTCCCCATTTGCACATCGTTTCCTGGAAGAGTTCACCTTCTTGGACAGAACCCCAGATAACACTCAACAACCATGATTAATTCTGGTCTCCTCTAATATCACAAGTAGAGTTAGTTGTTGGTAACAAAAAGGAAAAATTCTGTCTCCAGGGGATAAGAGTAAACTTTTTCGCTCTTTGGAGTCAATACAAAAATTAGGTCTCTCAGTCAATGCTGAGAATTGATGGAACCTCTACAGTGTAACTTTTCAGATGAGTGTGTTCACTCCATGTGTTTGTTAGTTTTTACACATGAGTACTGGTATATTTTCTCCTCACTTGGATTATTTTTTTAAGGGTTATCATTTTTTTTTATTGTTGAATTTATTGGGGTGACATTGAATTGGTAACAAGTAGATAGTTTCCGGATGTGTCCCCTGATATATTGAATACAAGAGTCTACACATGACTCATCTGTACTAGATGCAACAGGTCAGTCTCCAATACAAGGTGAGGCACCTGGCAAAATCTCTTCTATGCCTCCCTCAGCCCATATGGTATTAGCCTGAGGAGAATCTCTTTCTATATTTTAAAAATAGGATAGTAAGCCACGGGTTTTCTAATTGAGTTTTTAAGAAGAACAAAATGTGAAAACCACAGGTTTAAAAGTCATTTGACTGGCACTGAATGTTTAAAGGAGGTATTCACTTTGAAAGATGTAGAAACACAATGAATTTTATTCCTCAAAATTCCATGATTCATAACCTAACTTTATGGTTGAAATAATGGCATTGCATCCTTAGGCATGTACTGATTTGCTTTTGTTAAAGTCAAGATGACCTGAATCATTATGCGCAATAAATAATTCTTGGAACAAAACAAAAAGTATAGCATGCCAGAACAATGCTGAAGTGGGAAGAAGGTTGGACCTGCATTTATCAGCCTCAGCACTAGTGACATTTGAATTAGCAATTCTTTGTTGGGGGTTGTCCTGTGTGAGATGTTCGGCAGCATCCCTGGCCTCTACCCACTACCATCTCTACACATTGCCAGTTGTCCCCTGGTGAGCAAAATCACCCCAGGGCAAGAATGACTAGGCTAGATGATTCCTGTGCTAGCCCCAACTCTGTGTCCCAACTTCCTTTGGGCCTTGGTTGAGTCACCCAACTCTGTGAGCCCACTCACTATCTACAAATGAGAAGATTAAAATAAGTAAGTCCTCAGACCCCTTTCAGCTCTAAAAGTCTGCTACTAGGCTTATACACATGATATTCTCTGCTTATAGCTATGCAGAAAACGATTTCATGTTAAGGATTTCTTTTCTCATCTCTTAAAGCCCTTGTACATTAATTTAAGGGGGAAAATATCCTAGAATATACCCATGATGAACAATGCAGAATACTAGGCAAAGTTTCTGCCTTAAAGGTTAATTACCTATAATGTGAGTCAAATTTAAATTCACACAGGGTGTCAGTAGGAAAGGTTAGGAGAATAGCAGAAATGTGAAACAGTAAACAATAGGGAGTGGTAGGGCTTGTGGCTCACTGGGGGGGAACAGGCTTGCTTAAACCACAAGGGCCACCTGCTGGCCTTTCATGGCCCTGAATGGTTTTACAACTCCATTCTGACTCACCCAATCAATATCTGCTGCTTTCCTTTCCCCATGAGAGGGTGTGAGAAGGTGGGAATAGATAAGTGACCAGTAATGGAATAAGATAAACAAAGCCAACTAAGAAGTCTAATCTCAATTCCTTCTTTCAGAAACCTTTAGTCTCATTTCTCTCTCTCTCTCTCTTTTTTATTTTATTTTAAGATTTATTTATTGTTTTGAGAGAGGAGAGAGAGAGACAGAGAGAGAGAGAGAGAGAGAGAGAGAGAGAGAGAGAGAGAGAGAGAAGTTGTGGCATAGTTATATTCCACACAGGGGGCGAGTGGGGCAGTAACTGAACTGGGAGACCCCCACATGGGAGGTGAGAACCTCTGCCACCATCCCAGCAGTTACCAGTTGCACTACAGTTCAGCATATGGGTTTGCATGGGTCGGGATCGGGATTCAATCCCCAGACCTCATGGTTGCAAAGCAAGCGCTCAACCTGCTTCCCTAGTCCCATTTCTTAAGCTTCCCTTTTTCACCCTAAAATTCTGAAGCTTTTGTGTGGGGAGAGATGCAAGGGATATAAAATAAACTTGGGTTTCTTTTTTCCTGAAGTAAAGATTATATGTTTAGCTAAAAAGCCTGGAAAGACTTAAATGTCCACAACATTTTTAACAGCTAGGTTGAGCTGAAGAAAATGCAAACAGTTACAACTTCTAAGAGCTTTCACTACAAATTGAAAAAAATCTCCTAAGGGGAAGTCTGAGCTCCATGGGACTCTGAAGGCACGCCCAGCCTGGCCTGGCCTATTTTCTATGATGTTGCCTAGATACAAAATACTGTGCGAGTCTGGAGAACGATGACTTGGCCTCCTACACGGAGGGATAAGAACAGCTCAGTCAGACCACAAGCCAATTTCCTTTAAAGGAGTTAATGTTAAACCAAGAACACTTTTTCTTTCATATTACTAATACTATAAATATGCTAAAAAAAAGTTTCAGTGTAACAATAATGGGGAGACTTTGCCTTGCGTTTTCATGGCAAAATAAGAGTCTCTCCATGGACTCCACTCACCACTAAGACAGATGGACTGCATCTCAAAAAGAAACTTCACAGTGAGAGAATCTCAAGGCCTTTTGGCTCTCTAGCCTTCCTTGTAAAATTAATAAAATGCAGATGGATTCTGAAGTGGAGAAAAAGCCAGTACTGCTCTGTTCCCTTCAGTCCACGAATGTCCATACGGCTTTGAGTTGGTTCTCTTTGGACATTGAACTAATTCTAAACAGTGGGAGCAACTACTTGAAAAATCAGCTGTTATGATTGAGGGGAACAAAAACTACATCACGCAAGTGTTGGTTAAGAACTTCAACTGCTTCCTTCTTGTTAAAGCAGACAGAGTCCAGAGTGTTTGAGAAAGAGCATCAGCATGGACGCAAATGCTAACAGCCACATGCCACTGGGGTGAGTAAGGGCTTTGCTGGCTGAGTTCTTAATCAGAGCAGCACAGGATATGCAGTTGTTCTGTGCAGCAGGACACAGCCCACATGGATTACATGAGGAGGGTTTACTGGAAATGCCATGAAGGAAAAATATGTTGGAGGCTGGAAAGTAATCACATGTGGCACTCTTTCTGCCCCTGGAAACGGTCTCAGTGTCCCATCTTCTGAGAAGGAAAAGCAGTCCCCAACTGGGCTGAAGACAAATACTTCTCCAAGCTGCTCCCATGTCCCCTGCAGAAAACCCGAAAGAACTGTGACCTGCCCACCCTTTGAAGCGCGGGGCTGTCAGCCTGCTGAACCCTGTCGTTTGGGCCAGGACTGTGCAGGCCATGGGGTTCCTGGCTGGGCGCTTATCCCTCTCCAGGGCCAGTATTCATGTCCATCAAGCTCCGCCCTTGGCCCCGAGGCAGAAAGTGGGAGAACCAGCCATGCACCTTGTTTCAACCAGATGGGTGTTGTGGGCGATGAAGGAGCTTTACCCTCAAGGTACTTTCGGCTGGTCTAGTAATTAAAGCCACATGAGACAGATCAACAAGAGAAAATAAACTTAACACATACATACCCATGGGAACTCCACATACATGAGAGGATCAGAGACCCCCCATATAGGAGAGGTTCAGAGACAGAAAGCTAAAGACAAGGTATGTATGACATTCTTAGCTAAAGATCATCCTGGGGCTTCAGACAGGGAGAAAGGTCATTGCAGGACAGTAAGAAGAGTAGATGTTCAGTAATTAGTATAGATAGGTAGTCCATAAAAGGTTATCTCTGATAAGCTCTTATGAGCATAGCTTCTGTTATAATTCAAATTCTTCTAGGTAGTTAAAGGAGGGGGCAGAAGTTTCTCTTGAGCCTGAAGGGTCTCTGTTGCCATCAGCTCAGAATAACCTGCATACCAGAGGCACATCTTTTGGTGACTCATCTAAACACATCATGGGTGTGGGTGGGGGGAAGGGGGGAAGTTCAGAACAGACATCCAAGATCCGCCACTTTGGCATGTGAATTATTTTTGAGCTGAAGGCAATGGAGACCTTGTAAGATCATGAGGAACTTTTACATCTCCCTTAGAAAATTTAGGGATACTGAGCTCAACAGGTTGAGCATTTGCCTTGCAACGGCAAGGTCCAAGGATCAAATCCTGGCCCCAGTCCATGCAAACCCCTATGTTGAGCTGCAGCTCATGGAGGTGAAGTTTCTCTCCTCCCATGAGGGAAGCCCCCAGTTCAGTTCCTGCCTCACATGGCCCCACACCCATCTGTGGGGAATGAAACTATGTCACAACTAATGATGTACAACTATAAAGATTGCTCTGGGCCCTCACCCCTTCTCTTAAGCAATAAAATAAATCTTTTAAAAAAATAGTTTAAATTCGGGGTCTTACACATGCTGAATTTTCAACAGAAATAACATTTTATAACCTATCTATAACGTAGAGCAAACTTCTAATTACTGAACATCTGCTTTTCTTATCCTTCAGTGACCTTCCTCCCCAAGGCACCTTACCTCGTCCTTACCGCAGAATGCTACAAATACCTCATTTTCCCTTTCTGTACTATCTCTGAACCCCTCCTGTATGTGGGATTCCCATAGATACCCATGTAATTAAATTTGGTTATTTTTTCTTGCTACTCTGATTTAATTATTAGACCAGCTGGAAAAACCTAGAAGGGCAGAGGAAAGTGTCTTCCTCCCCCACAGGAGGGAGACACAGGAATAGCCATGGCAGCGAATCCTATCACAGGAAGCCCTTGTTAAGCAAAACCCTGTCAAAGAGCACTCCCTGGGTCTCCCATCCACTTCATCAGAGGGAAATTCTCCTGAGTTTCTAACCAGCCCATCCTCACCCTCTGGATTAGCTCATAAACCATTCCTCAGAATGTAGTTTCCTGACTTCCTTGTAGCAGAATCACCAGGGCGGGTGTAGATTCCCAGGACCCTGAGTCAGACTTTTTCTTTAGTTAATTCTTATACCCAGAAAGTTGGAGAAACAATGGTCTCAGTGCAACAGGAAAAGGTGGAGGGATAGGGGTAAGGGGGGGTGGGGGGTGGGAAAGTAATTGATAAAACCAGATCTGGGGAGAAGGGGATGTGCATGGTTTTTTTAAATTACATTCAGTATGATAACATGGGCTCATGTTTGAAACATGGGCATAGAAATCCAGTTATTTAACAGAACAAAATAGCAAGCAAAACTCGATTAAAATCTATTCGGCAGGAGTAGTCACATGCACCCTTCTCATAGCGTCCCCTCATTACTCCACACCAGGACTGTCAGGCAGCCTTGAGGGCTTTGTCCTGTTCATCAGGGATTTTAGAAAAGTAGAAACGCTGGTCCATACAGTGGCTCCCAAACCTGTCTGTGTACAAGCCCTCTGGGGTAGGGCTGAGTCCTGTACTTTTAACTTCATGCCAGGGCTTTGAAATCACTGGCCTAGCATAGAGGCTGTGGAAAGATTTGCAGGATTCAGGACCAGCAACAACTTGCTTTTTGCCAGGCCTTCCCTCATCTGCCACCCCTGCTGCTAATGGTGCCACTTTAACAAGGGAAGGAACTGAATTGAAGGCCAGGTCTCTGCATCAAAGCCATCCTGGTCAACGAGGCACTGAGGTCAGCCTCAATTACTCTGTGGCTACATAGGGGCAGGTTAAGTAGTCTAATGCTTGGCGTATAGGAGATGCTCAATAATTATTTCTTGAATAAATGGCCATAACCTGCTATTTTGCCATTTGCACCTGACCAATTCTCTTGTTCATTCAGCCCTCAAAGATGTCAATCTGTGCTTAGTAGAGCTCCTAGGCTCTGTCTCTCTCTAATCCCTCATCTATTAAAAACAAGGCAGTAGTATGCATCCATCCATCCATCCATCCATCCATCCATCCATCCATCCATCCATCCACCCACCCACCCACCCACCCAGCACTTTAGCCTTATGAGGTAAGGAGAACAGTATAACATAGTGATTAAGAACTTGAAGTCAGCAAGGCTAAGTTTTATTCATCCTTGAACTACAAATTGTGAACAGGTTGTTTATCTTGTCTGATCCTTAGTTTCCTCATCTGTAAAATGGGCATAATGAAAGCTCCTACCTATTAATATTGTTGTGTGGACAAAAAAGGGCCTCAGTAATCCTGAAAAAGCCTTACAAACTCAGATACTGAAAGTAACCACCTAGGATGGTCTGTATACAAAAATTCCTAACTAAAATTGAGTCATGGTCAGTAGTCACATCATATAGGCTTGTAGCTTCCTTGACAAAGATCAATATTTACCTTAAGAGAGTCTGTCTGTGGTCTTTTTGCATCTAAGATAACATACCTTTGAAATGTCAGAGTAATCTTCTTCTCCAGACCCCTCAGGGCACAACCTCTGCACTGGAGTACAGATCACAGAGTCCCTCATTGTCTCCTGTCCCCCTCATTCCATCTCTATGTGCTGTAAGTGTTAATTATCCTGTGCCCACCAATGTAAAATTAATCATGTCTTTCCATTTTACTTTTTATCCAATCCCAGAGATTGTCCTGCTTTGCTTTCTCCTGTCCCCTGAATCTACCACCACTGGATTTCATGTAACCCTCCTTATATCTCCTCCCTTCACTCTACTGTATAAAATAAGCTGCAAATCTGCCATTCTCCAGAGAATTTTCTCAATCCATTGATCTTGCACCCTGGCATATGTTGTTAGTTTGGCTCAAATAAACTCATAAAAATTCTCTACAGGTTAGGGTGTTTCTTACATCAACAGTTGTAAGGATTAAAAAGATGATCTGGTAAGTGCTTAATAGTCACGTTTTAGTATTATTTCAGACACTGTTCTGGACAAAGGAATCTAAAAGAAGCATGTGACTGCAGGCCAGTACATGCAGGAAAAGCTGGTCTGAGTTCATGCACAGCCCAGATCCCAGGAAGGCAGGTTCACCTATGCAGGGATCTTGAGGTGGGCATCAATGAACAGAAAAGAACCCATTGTAACTACCCACCCACATCCATTTCCATACAATCACCGTGCAAATTTCTTCATACCAGCCCCTTCTCTTACATATATCAAATAGCGCCCTCCCTGCCCTCAATGCTATATGAGTATATACCATGAATCTGTTTTGCAAGAATTTTTATTTTCATGGTTAGACCAAAAGTAAACTTCAAGCTGTAGGTGAATTCTAGTAAAATCCAATTTAGTGGAATCTGAATAAAGTTTTGTTTTTTTTTAAGCCATATGTCCCATAAGATGTCTCATTATAAAACAGACCCCAAAACAAATCCTTATACAAAAACCCTATCTAAACCAGAAAGCTCACGCACACGTGCACACACACACACACCTCACCCTGTCATTTTCTTCTGTTTTCCCTGCTTTCTTTTTCTTCATCATACTTATCACCATCTGATATACTATATATGGATTTATTTATTATCTGTTCCCTTCACTCAGCTATAAGCCCCATGTAAGCCCCATGAAAGGTACGGAGGGAGAAGCCCCAGTGCCCAGGAGTGTCTGACACACAGTACACATTAGCAAATATTTGCTGAATGAGTAAATCAATTGATATATCCTTGAAGAGAACCCAGTGACCTTACGATTTGTATGTTATAAAGCTTCCTTTCCTAAGATATGGTTTTCCCAGTGCAATTAGAAGACAATTACAGCTCTTATGATTACGAAATGCCTTTCTCTTCTGGTCTCTCTGGTGTCTTCTCCAGGGCGGTGACCCACCTTGACTTACAAGATATTAACAGATCCCAGCAGAACCCAGGCAGCTGCTTAACTGGCCTTCCCAAACTCAGGGCTTCAGCCTCTCCAGCAGCTCAAGACAGCCAACCCAAACCAGCATTGGCCTTTTCATAGCTTTGCCACTCTACAGAAATTATGGAACTAAAAAGAACTCACAATGGAGAATCCTGATCCACAGGGACATCTGATTCTGGTTTGGATTTCACACAGCCTGAGAAGCTACTTCAGTTAGAAAACCTGTCTCAACTGTGGCTGTCCGTCCCTCCTCACCAGGAGAAGGAAAGGTCATGGGGACCACCTACACAAATCCCACTCACATTTACAGGTGGCAACATCAGAAATGAGTCTCATTGCTAGGAGAGATGACAGTCCTAAAAGCTTGAAGACAAGGTTTTTTGTATACATACCAGGACATGAAACTTTCTCATAAGAGATACCATACTGCCCCACCAAATTAATTTTATTCCAAACCACAATATTTCTGGTTTCTCACATAGATGCCAGATAGATAGATAGATAGATAGATAGATAGATAGATAGATAGATAGATAGATAGATAGATAGATAGATAGACAGACAGATAGATGATAGATAGATAAAAAGATGATGATAGATATGTAGGTAGGTAGGTAGGTAGATAGATAAATAGATAGAATCTTTGCCCAAAGAGTTAGTATTTTCACAAACCAAACTTGTCCTTTTTCTTTTTCTAATTCTATAGTCCCTAGTGCCACCGTGTGTGTGTGTGTGTGTGTGTGTGTGTGTGTTATGCTACCCTTTCACTTTCCCATTCTGGCACCCTGGCCCTGGACCCAAAAGATTATTTGTGAAATCGCTTTAACACAATGCCTGGCACATGGTAAGCCCACAGTAGATGTTAGCTATTCTGTTGTTCCTCAGGAAATCGAAGTAATTTTTTCCTTAATTATATTAAATTTGCCCTTATGTCTACTACTTATTGAGGAAGTATTACAGTCCCCATTATAAAGATGAAGAAACTTGCCAAGAGTCATCTAATTGGTAAGAGCCAAAATCCAAACTCATCTCATGATCCTATAGCTGACCATTTGCCTACACTTTCTTAGTCAAGATCTTGGGTAAATTTCCTCCTAGGTATATTGTTAGGACTTAGGCATCTCCTTCTTACTCAGACTTCAGCAAAACAGATACCTTGCTCAGTGATTTATACTCAGCTGATGTCTCTAACTTTTTTCTGCATTTGTGTGGGTGTGTGTGTGGTGGGAGTTTTTAATGTACAAGTACACACAATGGAGGGGGAAAATAAGAGTATTAGAGACACAAACTCTTAGATTATTACAGTTATTTTGTCTCAGACATTATAATCTGCATATCTAGAATTTGAATCATCTTTATGTCTTCCATGTCTCTATTTAACATGTTCAAGCATTCTTCAACCTTCCTGAACCTATGGAATATATTTATATTTGTTTCATTGTCTGTGTGTACTAATAATATTATTAATAATGCATCTGTTTTTTCCTCAACATTACTGAGATAAAATTCTTCTGAATGCTCTACCCAAAGCTCCACAAATTAGTAGGTTTTTCTACTCTGGCTGGTAGGACATTAACTATTCCCAGCCCAGTGTGTGGTCCAATTACTCTTCTGTCCGTTCCTTTCAGATGGTTCTTTTCTCTGTTCAAGTAGTTTCTTCATTGAATAGTTCAAGAGAACCCTCTGTAAATCTCAGGATTGATCCCTCTCTGTGTCTTTCTGTCTCTGCGTGTGGGGTGTGTGTGTATGTATTTGTGTAGCTCTAGACTCCCCCTTGTACCTCCCCAACTCTGGGAGACAACCTTGCACTGCAGCCTAGAAATGTTCTCTAGGCATCAAGCTGAGCACACATAGGGCTCATCACATTTATCTCCCCTCCCTCAGGGATCATCCTCCTGGTCTGCTGATCTCCAATATGTGAGACCACTGTTACATCCATATACTTCATCTAAGTTTTTGGTTGTGTCAGTTGGAAGGATAAATCTGATCTCTGTTCTGTCATCTCAGCATGAGTAGGACTACCATACTACAGTCACTTTAAGGACAAGAATTCTAAGGCCTGGAGGGGTTAAGTGTCTTGCTCAAGGTCACCCACTTGTAATCAGTAGAGCTGGGTCCCTAAGCAACCTATCTGGCTCCAGAATCTCAGCTATTAACCACTATGGGATACTGCTTTCCTATGAGCTCAAGTTTAAGTTCCACGTCTCCCTAGAAGAGGGAATGAACTTTGAGACAGGTATGTTTCCCTTGTGATCTGATCCCTTTGTATCCTGACTCCTTTGCAGCTTACACCCAAGTTCGTGTGAGCTGTTCCAGAGAGCTGAGCTGAAGAGATTCCACTTAAATGGCCCATTATCAGTGGGCTAATTGTCACATACAAGGCGCTTTAGAGAGGTTAAATTTCATTCAAATTCTTGTAGCACAAACACACTAGTTCACTCATTCATTAAACAAATGTTTATTGAGAACCTGCTCTGAGCCAGGCACTGTGCTAAGTGTGGATGTTAAAGCATTGAATAAGACAGATGTGGAGCTTCCTGTGTAGCAGGGGAAGGCCGAATGAGTGAATAAATTGGAAGAACATTACAGATGGTGGCGAATTCTGAGCTAGACAAAGCAGAAGCACAGACCAACACATACTACTTGAGTTCTTATCTAAAATCCAGTTCAAATGTCCATAAGCCCAGTTGGATTTCCTCTACCATTCCCACATTCACATGAGCTCCCTAACAAAACTGACTCTGAGGAAATAAAACAGGTTAATAAGATGGAAAGTGACAGTGGGGGCAGCTCTGGTTGGGTGGTCAGAGATGCAGAGGCCAAATGACAAGATTTTATATCTACTGAAGTTGGAGGGAAAGAGCATTCCATGCAGAAGGAAGAGCAAATGCAAAAGCCCTACTTGGTTTGTCTTTTTCCTCCCAGGTACCCATGCACATGCATGCATGCACAGACACACCTGAAAACTTGTGAACACCTTTCATTCTTATACTTCCAGGCTTATGAAGATTATTCTTTAGGAACTCAAGTAGAATGACAGCAGGGCCAGGACACCAAGGGATCAAGGTCTCAGCCTCAACCCCTCTGAGCCTCAAGTCTCTTCTCAACTTCTCAAGGTCATTGTAAAGATCAAGAGAGATGACATATACTCTCAGAATTTATTTTGGCCTTGGGGAAGCAGGGGCAGTTCAGCAGGGAAGCCAGTTTGGCTCAGCGGGTTAAGCGCTCACTTTGCAGCCCCAGGAACTGAGGATCAAGTCCTGGCCCCAGCCATGGCTGACCCACATGCTGAACTGGGGTGTGCCTCCCATGCGGGAGGCCCCCGGCCCAGTTCCCGCCGTGCACAACAAATCCCCACCCCCAACTTGTGTGGAATGGAACCATGTTGAAAGCTGATGATGTACAACTGTGGAGACTGCTCTGGGCCTTCCCCCCATCTCTCTTTGTCTCTGTCTCTCTCTCTGTCAAAAACAATAAAATAAATCTTAAAAAAAAGGATTTTGTTCATTATAGAGCATGAAAATAAGTGATTTACTATTCAACAGTACAAAAATGCCTGCTTAAAATATTTACCTAGAAGAAGCTGCCAATACTATAATAGTATTTTTAATTTTTTCAAAATTAGAAAGGAAAATTACTTTTGTTTTAGCCAAAAAACAGTCCATTATTCCACCTACATTTTGATTCCTATAGGTGGGCAGAAGTTTCCAGTACAATGTAAAAGTCAAGAGTATAGGCCTGGATATAAATAGACTCAGACACAAACCTGCTGTGTGACCTTGAAGAGATTTCTAAACCTCTCTGAGGAAAAATAGGACCTGCCTCATAAGGTGTCTGTGAGGATTAAGTGGGTTAATGTGTTCAAAGGGCTCAGCACAGCCCTTGGCACTGCCTAGTCATCACTAAGTGATAGCCATATTGCTTGTTTGCAAAAGGAACTCTCATTCTTCAGCCACTGGGGAAATCCCTCCACTTGACATTTCAGCTAAAAATATCATTTCATGTTTATCGTGTGACCAAAAGGCTCCTCTGGCTCTTCTCTCACCATCATTTAGCGTGGCTGGCTGGCTGGCTGGCTATAAAGTAAGGAAGAACAGAGTCTGACCTAAACGCCCCGCCCACTCATAGTGCCCAAGTAAGGATTGGATGGGGCAGTCACTGTGGGCATGGAAGCACGCGCAAATCTAGGCAGCCTGGTACAACTTGCCTATAAGCCCCAGAGCAGCAGATGTGAGAGCCATATTTGCATAGCTGGTGTCCACGGCAACAGGAAAGTCAACAGGCAAGACATTCCTTAAGCTGATAGAAAAATCCTCTGCCCCCACCTTGCACTTCCAGGTGAGGGAAACATTCCCACACTGAGCAGCAAGCATATCCTCATGGGCCAAATCTTTAGTAGAAAAGCCAAGAAGAAAATCTGGGGCCAAATACTCATATAGTTGGAATAGTCATACAGCTAATTCCCAGATGAAGTTAACTCTTTTTTCCCCTGCAGTGTGTACAGGCAGTTTGCCCAAGGTTTATGCATTGTTTAGTTGGTAGAAACAAGACCAAAGGTCATAATTCACGGCTGATGAGAAAGAAGCACGCAGCTTAGGACAGTGAGAGGACAGGTTACAAGAGGGCATTATCATCCTGCACTGTTCATTCCAAAGCAGACTCAGGACTGCCTTTTGCTGCAAGACAGTAAACAGCTATGCCTGGAAATCCGCAGGACAGAGACCCAATCTCCCAAGTTACCAGACCAAAGGTTTCCCCCAGTGACCCTGCCAAGGGCCCACAATTCCCTTTTGTCCACTCCTTCCGATAAGTCACCAGTGGCCTCAGTCCCAAAATCAATGCTCCTACGAAGTTAACACTGTAAGCTATGAGCAGCTGTTACACCAGCACTCCAATCAGTTTCTCAAAAACTCTTGACAACCAGCAGGACCTTGAAGGACTGATGCACAAAACAGACAAAATTTGTTGGGAGAAGTTGGCAGATGGTGCAACAATGGCTTGAAGGGCAGGCTGGGGAAGGTCCTCTGGTGGGAAGCCCAGGAACATAAACAAGGACATGGGGTGCCTGGGAGAAGTCCCAAGGAGGAAGACCTCCCACAAGGAGGGGAGGGAAAGGTTGAAAGAGTAGCGAAGAACCAGCTTCATTTTACCTAGAATTTTCTATGAAGCCTAAAAATTCCTGTCATAATAATTTCATAGTAATGGCTGCTCCTTTCGTCTTTCTGCTCAGCAGACACAACACCAAGTGCAACATATCTCTGCAAGATGCATGGAGGCCCTAACTGTAGAAGGATCCTCTTCTAATAGAACCCACTGTATTTCCTTTGTTCAAAATTGCAAAGAAAAACGTCCAGGACCCGATCGACTGCACATCAATGACATCCAGAAATGCACACCAAATGCCCAAAATAAGTGCCAAGGTGAGTCTCAGGGTGGGGATGTGTCCTCTCCCCATCACTGTTCTCATCCACTGTGTTTTCAACGGGTGTAAAATAAACATACAACAGTCTCCCGGTATTGTTTTCCTTGCTTCTAAACTCGTCCCTACATCTAATCTCTACACAGAAAGCCTGAGTGATCCTTCTAAAATATGTCAGGTCATACTCAAAACACTTTCATGGATGCCCCTTCTCCCAGGGACGAAATCTAAACCTCATCTCCTCCCATCCCCACCCTCCTGCTCTCTGTGTTCCCGCTTCACTGGCCTCCTCCACGTTTCTCCAGCACCCCAAGTACACTCCTGCCTCAGGGCTGCTGCACTTGCTATTCTTTTTGCCAGAAATATCACCCCCCCCAACACACACACACCCCAGAGAGCTGCATGGCTCATTCCTCCACTTTATTTAGGTCTCTGCTCAATTATCACCTTATTACCATCTCATATAAAACTTCCCCCCACCCTCAATAACTCTCTCCTTTAACTCTGCTTTATTTTTCTGCATGGGATATAACAGTTTCCTTTTCAGTTTATAGCACTTCATAGTACCCGATCCATTACATATTTCTTTGTGTATTTGTTTGTTGTCTGACTCTCCTTCAGGAACTAACCTCCAGGACTTTGTGGGAAACACAGACGAGAGCCTGCCATGCTCTGCTGTCGTGTTAAAATAGATGAAGCACAAGTGAAAACGGCCTGGACCAGGCTGGGGCTGTACCATCAGTAAGAAACACATGGCGCAAATAATGGATGGGAAGAAAAAGTAAGATTTGGCAACAGATTGGATAGGATGTAATAGGGAGAAGATCCAGAGGAACCTGAGGTTTTGAGTTCAGTCGTCTGGAACTGTGCTCCCAATATGGTGACCACCACTCCAGGTGGCCAGGGAGCACTTGAAATGTGGCTACTCTGGATTGTGATATGCTCTAAGTGTGAAATACACACAGGATTTTAAAGACTTCAAGAAAAAAAGTACATGGAAAAATGTCTCAATGATTCTTAAAATATTGATTACATATTGAAATAATGTGTTGGATATACTGAGGTAAATAAAATATATTATTAAAATTAATTTCACCTGTTTCTTTTTGTTTTTCCATGTGGCTACTAGAAAATCTTAAATTACATGTGCAGCCTGCACTATATTTCTGTTGAAGAGGGCTGGTCTAGGACATAAACAGTGGTACCATTTGCAGAAAGGAGAAAGCAAAGAAGAGAAGGACCTATTATTAGTAACATATAGGAAGTTACAGTGAGGCCTGACCACCCACTTGCCCAAAACTTGGAAATATAAGAAATAAAGGTGTTCCTCTGGGAGTTGGAATGGGGGATAGATAATCATATAGTTGGTTCAAAGCTGAGCTATGCAGCATAACCTTAAAACTAGAATGTTTTTCAGACCAAGAGATTGGGACCAGAACCTGCTGGAATGCATTTATATAGCTTAAGAAAACAAAGCATCGGTCACAAGGGGCATTGGTAAGCAATGGAATATGGAAAAAAGGACCTCGTCAAAGGTGAACATGGGTAGTACCTATCAAAGTACTACTGAGGGACAGGTGTCTGTCCAGGTCTGACACCATGAAGCAGAAGACCTTAGTGACTAGAGTGACCATCTAACTTACTGGTCAAACCATGCTGCTGTTGACAGCAAAAGGGGCATTATTAATTAATCATTGTGCTGTGACAATAGACCAGGACTGTCCCAAATAAATCTGGGCACCCTGCCTCAACTAATTCATTCTAATTTATTGCTCTCGTCACACTTCTGATTATACCAAATGTGCGTGATGCTAAGACAGACATTTTTAAATGTACTGACGTTGTTAAAAACTAGGAGTCTTCTTACAGTTGATATGGGCATTTAATGTCAGTACAATAGTCTATTCTTAATTTAATAGTACATTTTATGGTCAGTGACATTGTACACTCAAGGACACTGAATAATTGTGGTATGACATGAAGGAGAATTCATTGACCAGAGAGTAGGAATGCCCTCTCTCACCCCAGGCTTTTATTTCCATTGGAAAACAATAAATATGCTGTTTTTAAGCACTGGTTTCTTGTGAGTCAGGTTAGTTTGAATTGGTAACCTAAGGCTGGGTTCTGAGTTTATAGTGCCAAGTCCAGGATCAAGCACTGGGGTGAACTGACTGCGGTCATTCTTGTGCGCTGGAGACCTGTTTGCCAAGTCATCTAGCTGTACCCAAGCGACAACCCTTGGTACTACCATGGGCACCATCATGACACTTCTCCTCTGGAAATCGGTAGAGTCAGTAAGACAAGCAATCTGGTTTAAATCTGTTGGGTTTAAAAAGCCAATAAGAAGGCATTAAAATGGAAGAGGGGCTAGAACTTGAATGGATGTATATGGGTCGCACGTTTAGCGGAAGAAAATACTATTTTACTTGTATTCAGATAAACCACAGAGGTAGGAAATGACTACATGCCATTAACAAAGAAGTTTCAGGAGTATAAATAGGTTCATCCTCTGCACCAAACTGGATAGATTCAGTGGCTTAGTGTTTACAACCTCTTAGGAACACAGAAATTTGGGGAAAAGCACTGTGATTGATTAACAATGTCTGATACTGGCTCAGAAGTAAGGAGGCCATGAAATTAAGGCACAATTATATTGGAAGTATTACTAAATGGTATTAAAAATGTATTTCTTCAACAAAATAAACAATAGTAAGAGAATACATAAAATTAAAAACAACAACAAAAAAAACCAGTTGAATCAACTTACTTATTCTGTCCAATTGTCTCAAAATCTTTCACAACAATTCCAAGCGAAGATGAAAAGTCCAGAGGTATCCCTCTCAAGTCAAATTCCAAAATCTGTCCACAGAAAAGTTATGAAAACAAAAAGGCTATTAAAAGAGTCAGGGAATATACTAAGATGTACCAACACTAAACATTGGGTCATTATCTTCACCAATGACAATCTTCTGAATTATTCAATTCTATAATTTGATGGAAGTGATTAAATTCTACACCAGGAGGCTGCTGAGGGTTTTGGGAAAATAAACCAGACTTAGCCTCAGAGAACCTGGAAGCAGCTCCTGGCTTCCTATTTACCAGGCTCTGTGGCTTTGAACAATTCACCAAACCCCTATCTCACAGTCAGAAAACAAGTCAACACCTACCACAACTATTTCAAGAATAAAATACAATGTATATGTGAACATGCTTTCTTCACTGATTATGTTTAAATTACTTCCTCTCACTAAACATATTATCAAAGATGTGAAAAATCTAAGAAAACATTTTCTAAAATGTATCAGTCCCTTATTTGAAGCCCCCTTGTTTCCAATGGCAGTCAGATGAGACTTTCATCTTAATGCAACAAATTGCTATCTAATAACAAATGCAAAAACCCCAGCATAGCACCATTGACACCTACGACTGATTATGTAATAAATGAGTTCAGGAAAGCATCATCTACTGATGATGTGATTTTCCTGTAGTGGCTTTGGAAATAGACAGAGAATATGTCTCATTGCTTACACTAGAATACACCCAGTAATTCCAATGGGTTTGGGGTTGGCATTTCATTTGGTTTAGGTTTCAGTTATAACACTGTAATTAGAAAGTTTACTTGATTAAAGCATTTGCAATATGAGGAGGGAAATGTGTTGGAAACAAAATGGGATGAGATGGATGATGCCCTGTGGAGGACATGCCTGCTCATGTGATTGATTATACACCTCTCTGCAAGTGGCATGTGATTGACATAAAACATAAAGTGGCTTAGTGTTTACAGCCTCTTGGGAATACAGAAGTTTGGGGAAAAGCATTGTGATTGATTAACAATGTCTGATATTGGCTTAAAATGACTTAAAATGACTTAAAAACTAAAAATTACTTAAAAACTAAAGCACTAAATGCATACATATATGTACTTCTATTTGTTTTTATTCTTGAAGGCTTTTCAGAAAGGCATTAAGAAGCTTTCTATCTGCACCTCATTCAGTGAGAAGGTACAGTCTTTATCTTATAGAGATTTGAAACTAGTTGAGAGGGGAATCTTCACAGCCTCCCGATTTAGTGAAAATATCAAAAACATTTATCACTGTACTTATTATCCAGGGAGGTGTGACCAGCTTTTGAAAAAAAAAAATAGGACTGATGATTAACTTTTCAAAAATTAGTCAGCACAGGAAAATCCTACTCAGTGAAAAAAAATTAAAATTTTCATATATTTATAAATATTAAACACTGGGGGGAAGGTAAATAAATTATATTAAATATCCCTTCAATATAATATTACATAGTCACTAAAAATACTTTTGAATGGAATGATATGGGTATATGCTCAGTATGTAATAGTAACAAATGAGAGTGGAAACTGTATTTGCCATATAATGTTAAGATGCTACTTTTAAGACGTGATATTTTACTAAATACATTTATACAATAAACATGTATTGATACATCTTAGATGTTAACAGTAGTTGATTCTGGATAGTAAGACCAAAGGCAATTAGTTTTATGCTGATCTAAAGTTTTTGGTATTTCTATGTTAAATATATATTATTTTATCAACGTAAAAATAGGAAATGTCTGGACTCAGCCAGACTCACCAAGTATCATGTGATATAGTCATAATTAGTGAATGAAGACATGTTTCTAATTATGGAGCTTTCCCTCTGGGACTCTAGAGACGATCTAGTTCCACCCCTTACGCTACAGATGTGCACACATGTGCAACATAATGGGGCCAAGGTCACACAGCAAGTTCCAGGCTGAAACCCAACCCTCCTCACTCCTGTCCAGGCCCCACTCACACCTCTGCTGTACAGATGTCCCTGTGTTGTCTCTTTGAACTGCTCTGCTGTCTCCGTGGCCACAAGAAGAGATGGAGGGGGTGGGGGTGAAACACACAGATTCTCCTCCCAAAGGGAAGAGCTAACCTCTGACCAAAGATGGGATAACCAGATTAGCTTATCCATTGAAACAAAGTTGAAAAAACAATGAAGTCACCTCATTCCAGACAGGGTTGAGTTCATTATCAACTTTCTTGGTTTTCTTTTTCTCATCTGCAAATAAAAATAAGAAATAACAATCAATTGGAAATATTTATAAAACACGTACCATTCATTTATTCATTCAAAAAATATTTCCCTAAGGGCCAATCTATGTTTGCATTTTCCCCTTCATCTGCCTATGATGGAGGCTACCTGGATCAAATTTTTCCATACTGAACAACATTTTGGGGCCTAAAATGTTTTGACCATCACCAGGTCCAAAGGAGTTAAAGGATGGGGGACTCCAAATCATGGAAATTCCATGATCTTCTGTTTCTCCCTCACAAACAAACTGCAGACCATGGTAACTCAGGACTTCTGTATCTTTATCTTTCTGCAGAAAGAAGCCAACGAAGCTAACCTTTGATAGCAGGTGACCCATTTTATAGATGAGGACACAGGACTCAAAGTTAAGAAATGTGTCTGAGTGTGTATGTGGCGGTGTTGCCCTGATTATAACCTGGTATTTCAGCTCTGAAGCTCACACTGCCTCTGCATGTGATAAGACCCTGAACAGCTTAAAGATTAGCTGGATTCCCTCCCACAGGCCTCTGCAGAAGGTAATTTGTACATCAACACTTTGTAGGATCCACAGAGAACTGGGGGTTTCTTTTACTCCTGGCCCACCTTTTCTGAAGATACAAGGTCTCCTTTCTCTGTGTTGAGACTAGATTGTACACTGACCTAGATGAGTAAATGTTAAGTTTCCTTGGAGCAAAGTCTAAAGAACAGGGGCTTCTACTAGGTCCCTGAGTCTCCAAATCCTTACCAAAATAAAAGCTAATGCTTGAGTACAAGATACTTTGTAAGCATTAGCTCATCTGCTTTCAGTAAGAAAAGGAAGGAAGAAAGGAAGGAAGGAAGGAAGGAAGGAAGGAAGGAAGGAAGGAAGGAAGAAGTTTCCTCCCGAGTGTCTTTTTTTTACCATCACACAGAACACTCACAGCACTTCTGACATATGATATATAGAAAGGGGCAGTGTTTCCCTGCCAAGCAATTTTTTGCAATATCGGATGGGTGTTCTACAATTTAACTCTCACAGGTAAAGGAGTCAGTCCCACCAGACTGTCCCCTGCCCCACTTCAAACACCAATAGCAAGCTCAGGTTGTCACCTGTGTTTCTGACAGATTGGCTGTAAATCTGAGGTTCCTGTGAGCCTTCATCAGATTCGATTAATGTGCTAGAGCAGATCACAGAACTCAGGAAAACACTGAAGTTTAGCAGTTTGTTAAAGGATCTGATAAGGGATATAGAGCAACAGCCAGATGAGATACATGAGCTCAGGGGCGTCTGTCCCGGGGGAGTTGCCTCACCCTCTTGGTACATGGATGTGTCCCTCCACCTGAAAGCTCCTGGAACCCTGTCCTTTTGGGATTTTTATGAAGGTTTCATCATGTGGGCATGATCAATCACTAACTTGATTTCTTGCCCCTCTGCTCGGTCTAGAGAAATGGGAGTTGGGGCTGACAATTCCAAGTTTCTAATTACGGCTTGGTCTTTCTGATGACCAGCCCCCATCCAGGAGTCTACCCAGAGTCACCTCATTAGAACAAAACGTACTCCTGCTGCTCTTATCATTTAGGAATTTTCAAGGATTTTAGGAGCTCTGTGCCAAAAATGGGGTTAGGGTGGGGGAGACCAACATATATATTTTCTATTATCTCACATCATCTAATCTCTTTAAAAACCCTCGGACATATGTATAATGATTTTCATCCCCCTTCCACAGCTAAGGAAACTGAAACGTGGAGTTACATATTCAAAGTCACCCAGTTAGTTAAGTGGCAAGAGCTAGGTGTTGAACCCAGGCAGTCTCACATCGGTGGCTACACTCTGAACCCCTCCTGTGCCTCATTGGAAGCTGTTGTGGGATGGAGGCGGGAGTGGGTTTTGTTCAGCTGAATGTCACATTGCTTAGGCTCTCAGCACACGGCCAGCAGTGGGACTAACCACCTCATTCTTCCAAGACCTCAGCATAGCAAAACCATGAATCATCACCCTCACTCTGCTAAGCATTAACTTTTCCACTTGAGTGAGCTCCCATAGCCCACTGGCTTCCCTTTTTAAAGTGCAATGTGACCCTACTCATCGGCTCATGCCCGGACCTGTGCTCGTTAGCTCTGACCGTGGCTCTTTTATGTGGCTTACACAGTCCCTCACTGGATCTGATGCTGATGTCACCTAGAAGCTGTCCTGATTTTCCCTCCCACACTTCCATATGCAGCCCACTCATTCCTCCTCTCCTCTGACAGAAACCTCTCAAGCTTCCTCCTTGGTTACAGCACAAGAAAGTGCACTAGAGAGAAAGAGGAGCCTGCAGAGGATTTATAAACTGATGGCACTGAACAAATGGTTCTCCCCACAATTGTAGCAGCTCCCTCTCCATAGCCATCAACAGGTCCCAGGGTGGGCATTCTACTGCAGTGACTTTAAATCCTTATGACAACCCTGCAAGTTAAACATTCTCTTCCCCATTTTACAGACAAGGAATTGAGAGAAGCTGATTAACTTGTCTAAGAGCACACAGCTAATGAGGAAATAGAGTCAGAATCTGAACCCACATCCCCTTGGCTCCAAAACTGAGTGTATGTTTGCCACTACACCATAGTGCCTCATTGGAAGATGCCAGAAATGTTGGATAAAGAAGACGCATAAGTAAGATATATATGATGGGTTTGGCACCCTGGGCAATGGCCACAGGAAAGTCCAAGGTCAGGTTTCAGGGCATCCTGAGATTCTCTAAGACTATGCTTCAACACATAAATATTACGTCTAGGAGTTTTGGAGGGGAGAGAGTTGATAGCTCTCATCAGATTTTCAAATGACTTAGCAACCTTGACAAAGGTTAGGAATTTGGCCTTTGACAAGCATGAAATGATACCATTAGTCTTCCTCCAGTGCACCACCACCCTTGCTACTATAACCAGGGCTGTGTGGGTGGAAAATTGAGTCAGGAGGAAGTAAATCTGGATTCTGAGACCATGGCAGACCTTAAAAGAAAAGATGGTCTGGGTGGTGAGCACACAATGCAATACACTTGCGATGTAATGTAGAATTGTACACCTGGAACCTATGTCATCTCAGTAATTTAACAACCAATTAAAAAGAAGGAGAAGGACAAAGAGTTAAAAAAAAAAAGATGGGCAATTGAGAGATGTCCCAGCAAGTAAGTAAAGCAAGAAGGCAGCAAAGAACTTACAGATATTGGGCACAGGGGCTTGGGGTAGGACTTGGGTCACTGAAGAATGGTATTGAAGGAAAATTTCAGTCTCCTGCTCCTCAAGATTCCAGGCAGGGGGCTAAGGCAGTGACAAGGGCGGTGGTGGAAGAAGCCAGTACTCGCTCACTTGAATTGAGTCCTAAACCTAGTGACTGACCTGGGAGTCAGAGAAGAGAGGTTACCAGGCTGTTTTGATGCTGAGGCTGGTCCTGCTGACTTTCCTGCCATTTCTAGGGACAGGATTGGACCAGAGACAGCAGTCTAGGAGTATGAAAAAGGTCACTGGTTTATTCATTTATTTTCAAACATTTACTAAATGCCTACTGTGTGCTAGTAACTGGGGAAACAGAAGTGTAAGTTAATTCCTGGTCTTAAAAGTTTCCACAAATGGAGTATATAGGTTATAGAGTAGAAGAAGCAAACAAATCTTTACATGTTTCCAAGTAGCAAAAGTCTGCACCACGCTCTTGCTTGCTTCATTCCCATGTTGGAATTTCCTTCTGCAAAACGGTGAGTGATGGAATCATGACTGGACAGCTCAGGCAGAGGACCTCAGAGCTCAGCCCATGGAAATGGCCCGCTGAGTGAGTTCTTCCCCAAACCTAATCAATATCCTCCTTCTTCCATCCAACAAATACCTTTTTTATTTTTTTAAATTTTTAAAGATTTATTTTATTGTTTTTGACAGAGAGAGACACAGAGAGACAGAGACAGAGACAGAGAGAAGGGGGAGGGCCCAGAGCAGTCTCCAAAGTTGTATATCATCAGTTTTAGACATGGTTTTGTTCCACACAGATGGACGGGGCCAAGCAGGGTTGAAACCAGGCTGGGGGCCTCCTGCATGGGAGGCACGCCCCCTCAAGTCAGGGGCTGAACTGGGGAGTAAGAAATGAACTGGGGGCCTCCCACATGGGAAGCACGCCCCAGTTCAGGATGTGGGTGGGTCCCCATGGGCCAGGCCAGGATTTGATCCTTGGTCCCTGGGGCTGCAAACAGAGCACTTTACCTGCTGAACCATCTTGGCTTCTTCAACAAATACCTCTGAACTATCACTTGCCAGGCACTGAGCTGGACACTGTGGGATATAAAGGTACTCAAGACATGGTTCGTGTTCTCAGGTGGCCCAGCAGGGAGGCAGATGCGGTCGGGTGACATATAAAAAGAAGACTTCAGTTGCTATCAGAGGAGTACAGTGAAAACACAAAGTCAGAAGAAAAGAAAGTGACCTCAGGGGAAGCCAGGATGACTCAGTGGGTTAAGCGCTCACTTTGCAGCCCCGGGGACTAAGGATCGAATCCCGGCCCCGGCCCGTGCGGACCCATATGCTGAACTGGGGAGTGCCCCCAGTTCAGTTCTCTCTCTGTCTCTGTATCTCTCTCTCTCCCTCTCTCTCTGTCAAAAACAATAAAGAAAAAAAAAAAGAAAGTGACTTCAGGCTGTGGGCACTAGGTAAGGCCTCACAGAGGAAGCAGAGGCTGACCTGGGGATCACAGGATGAAGAGCTGGGAAGAAAAGGTCAGCCCAGGTGGGAGAATAGGGTGGTGGGTCAGCCATAGAGGAGAGAGCAGGTTGGGTCAGGTCTAGGGACACTGCACAGCTCAGATGGCTGAAACCATGGGACATGGGAAGGAGTAAAGGCAACTGGTCTGTGTGGTAAAGTTCTGGTCACACTGTGACATCATGAATACCAGGCTAAGCTTCACTTAGCAGATACAAGCCACTTAGGAAGGAGGGACTTTATAACTTCAAGTTCATAATTCAATGAGAAAAACCAAGTTGCCCAACAACTCTTCCAATACATGTTCCTGAACACATGATTCAGTTCTGTGTCAAGAACAAAGAGGGCCAGCTGAGTCCCAGCAGATGCAGGTTGACCACAGATCAGGTGCAACTATTCTAGTGGAACTTCCTGCCACTCCTGGCACTTGCACACAATGTTGATGCTAATGATACTACCCTCTTAGGGAACACTCACTTCCAGCCAGGCACTAAATCCTTCACTATATTATTTCATTTAATCCTCCTAGCAAGCCTAAGAGGAAAACTCTCTTATTGTCCCCAATCTGCAGATGAGCAATGTGAGCCCAGAATGGTTAGGTAAATTGCCCAATATCACAGCATTAGGAAGTTTTAAAGAGAAAACCACAGGCTCAAAGTGGCATCATTCATGCTAAAAGCCCATGATACCAAATCTAGATTTAATACCTGATATAATTGCAGTTTCAGTCTATCCCAGAAACATAACCTTAATCAGTCTAGAATTTTCTAGTCAAGCACTAGTAAAGTAATCTGTCACATGGGTCCTCTCCACCGCCCCTCACCCCTCCTTCTAGAAAAAAGAGGCAATCTTTGTGATGAAAATCCTTCCAAATCTCTCCTCCCCCACAAAAGATGTCTGGGCCTAAAATAACCCTCTTCTCTTTTGTTACTAGCTCCCTTGCCCTCCCTTTCTTCCTATTAAAACCTACGTTGTACAACCCCTCTGAGCAACCTTCTAGTGCTGGATGGGATATTGCGCAATTCATGAATTGCTTAATAAAGCTAATGAGAACTTCAAATTTATTAGGTTGAATTTTGTTTTTTAACAGAAGAAAAACGATCTAACCCAGGACTAGTCTGACTGTAGACTCCATACATTTGACAACTGTTCCTCTTATCTTCCTAGCTATTAAAGAACAATTTAGTCACTGGCTTTAGCTCCTATCTTCCTGGAGAAACCCAGCTCTCCTGAAAGAGGCTCTGATTTTTATCAAACTACTCAGATATGACACTTTGTTGAAAGCCTATTTTCACACTTACACATGTGAGCCAAAAAAGTAGACAAATTCCTAAAGAAAAGTTAAAAAGTAGATACATTCCTTTCTTATCAGCAGCCACAGAGTCACATGTTTATATTATTCAATTCCACCTCTTTTTGAAAAAGGTCAAAGTTCAGGCACTAAAGGTTGGATTAATTTACAAGAAGCTCTTTCCTCTCTCCATATCACCACCTCCCCTTGTTCCCACTCTAATTTTATTAAGATGACTATTCCTTCCTATGGAAAGGAATAAATACTTTCAACCTAGAACATCACTGAGTCAAACGTGGAATACACCCTAGACCACGAGTCAAGGCCCTCTTCAGGACATTTCCTGTTTTCTGATTAGACAGGCCTGCTTCTCTGTCAGTTCTGTGAAGGTCACCATTGCAGTAATTAACACATGCCAACTTCTGAATAACATTTCCCTGAGAACTGAACAAGCACTCTTTGCCAAGTGGCCACAACCCTCTTGCACGGAACCATTTCCCTTGCTGTTCACCTACCAGACAGTGTGTAGGACTCTTAAAAAGGCTGCAGAGACTCCATGACACCTGAGACTGGATGGCTAAGAGGGCCAGTGTGATGGTTAATTTTATCTGTTGACTTGACTAAGCTATGCTGCCAGTTGTTAGGTTAAACACCAGTCTAGATGTTGCTGTGAAGGCATTTTATAGATGTGATTAACATTTATTATAATTAATTGTCTTTAAGGAAAGCAGATTATTCTCCACAATGTGGGTGGGCCTCATCCAACTAGTTGAAGGCCTTATGAGCAAAATCTGAGGTTTCCTGGAGGAGGAACTCTTCCTCAAGACTGTGACACAGAAATCCTGACAGTTTCCAGACTTCTGGCCTGCCATATAGGTTTCAGACTCAAGACTGCAACGTCAGCTGTTACATTTCCAGACTGCTGGCCTGCCCTACAAATTTTCAACTTCTCTATTTCATTAATATATATGTGCGGGCGCGCGCGCACACACACACACACATACACACACAATCTCCTATTGGTTCTGCTTCTCTGGAGAGCCATGAATATACAACCAGTATTAGTCAGGTGCCCATCGTGCCCATGGAAGTAACATCTACTATGGTAACACATTTTAAAATTTTCTGATCCACAGTCAGATACATTATTCATTGAACCACTGCCCCCCTTCAATGGTAACAGGTTTTAAATACTTCCAAAGACACACCATCTCAATGATCCTAATAATCCTTCAGGGAAGAGCACAGGTGTGTTGGCCCAGCATTTCTGACTGGACTTTCAAATCAGTGAATTCTCGCATTTCTTTGAGCTATTATCTCTGGGAGAGACAAATTCTACCACCAATATCAGAATCCCTTATGTACAAACTGGTGAGTTTAGACTAGAAAAAATCTCTGTTTTCTTTCAGGTACATGAGTCTTATGAAGTCCTCCTAACTCTTGACTGGTTAAATCTCTGTGTCTTGGGGAAGCTGGGATGGCTCAGTGGGTTAAGCACTCACTTTGCAGCGCCGGGGACCCAGGATCAAATCCTGGCCCCGGCCCCGTGCAGACCCATGTGCTGAGCTGGGGAGTTCCCCCAGTTCAGTTCTCTCTGTGTCTCTGTCTCTGTATCTCTCTCTTTCTGTCAAAAAATTAATAAATAAAACTTAAAACAAAAAAATTAAATCTCTGTGTCTTACTGAAATGGCTCCAGGAGAAGTGGGGGTGCTATTTACAAAGCTTCCCTAGTTAACTCAGCTGTTTGGCACACAAAGCAGATCAGCCATGAAGCCAAATTTGATGTCCCATTCAGAAGTACTTCTTCATCTTTGCTGAGTCCCTGGATCCTGACCATTTTTTTTTGAGAAACATTCACACACATATATAAAAAGCCACCTACTACCTGGCCCAGAATTTCACGGGCCCCCAGAAGCTCATCCATGCATAGCTAACAGTTGTTAAGTACTCTGTACTAGTCACTGTTCTCAGTGCTTCCCACAGACTGTCTCATTTCATCTTCACAATGAACCTAAGAGGTCAATTGTATTATAAACATCCCCAGTTACAAAGGAGGAAACCAAGACACACAGAGGTTAAGCAACTTATCAGAGTTCACACAGCTAGTAAGTGGTAGAGCTGGGATTCAAAATCTGGCAGACAGAGCAGGTTCCAAAGTTGCAGGACTGAGTGCCTCCTTGTAGGCTGCCATTATATATTTTTAACATGATTATTCTCCCTAGGGTGCTTATTACATAGCAATTTCTCCGTGGCTTGAGTGAATTGGACTTCATGAGTTCATCTAAGAAGTATTACGTAAACGACTACGTGAGGGAACACAAAGCACTCAGTACAGGCCCAGCACACAGGAAGCACAAAACCCACAGGAGCTCTGATTTCTTATAGCACCTGAGCTGCACCCCTGTGGACTCCAGGGGGTTTCCCAGGCTGCAGAGCCCCCCCCCCCCCCCGAACCAGAGAAAGTGCCCAGCAATGCTGGGCACAGCCCTGATGGAGCAATTCTCTCACATGGCTCAGTTCCAGGCCTCTGAGGCCAGGTTGGGGCAGCTGGCATGTGGGCAGTGACGGCTCCTCCCTGGCAGTCAGCCTGGCAGCCATCAGCATCTGGGAGACTTTCCACAAGAACCAGATGGGCAGAGAAAGCTCTGAGAAGAGCCAGTCGGAGACTTGTGCTCTCAGTACTTAGAGGGACCCGGAGGAGCTTGGAGACATGTGGCCCACCCAGGTTGATCAGGCTAAAGGGCTATTTCTGAGGTTTTGTCTCCCAGGCCTGGCTGCCCTACTACTGCTCCAGGAGATGTTGCCAAACAGGTTCTAGGGGAAAGGCATTTTGGCCAAAAGGCAACTGTGATACAAAGCGAGGCTGTAACTTGGACATTTCTGAAGCAGTCAGTGATATCGTTGATAAACAGGAATGCTCAGAGAGGAAGGCACAGCGGGTCACTGCTCTGCCTTTTGTACCCAGTGCCCCACTGGCCTCTGGAGATGCCCGTTCAGGATACAAGCTCTTGAATCAAACCCAAATCTTCCAAGGGAACTTCAGTCAATCCCATACAGAATCCTCTTCCTAAAAGCTGACCCTGGTGAGCGGTCATGTTCCGGTCTAACTGCCCAGCTGCCAGCGGTGGACGGAGCTCAGGTTGGCCAGGTCCCTGGATCGGCTGCCTCAGGGGAGAACATACCACGTGCCTCTTTGGTTTGTTTGTTTATTTTACATGTGAGCATCCACTCTGTGCCAGGCACTTTAAACACATCCCTGTCTAATTCTTACAAGGGAGGTATTAGAATTCCCATTTTACAGATGAGGAAACTGAGGTTCCAGGTGTTAATTGACTGACACAAGGTCCTAAGCTTGTAAGTGGCAGAGCTGAGCTGTAGTCCCAGGTCAGCCTCATTTTCAAACTTCGATGCTTTACTACCTCTGCGGGCTGAGCATGCCGGGCAACCTGCCACATTTTCACCACTTACAGCTGAGTGACTTTGGGCTACTGACTCCATCTAAATTTCTTCATTTATCCATATTAGTACCTAATGCCCAGGAATAATGGCTACCATATATAGGGCTCATAATATGCCGGGGCTTTGCATATGTTCTCTATTACCATTATCCGTATTTTGAGGCACAGTAAAATTGAGTAGCTTGTCCAGGATCACATGCTAGTCAGAAACAAAGCCAGAATTCAAATGCAGGTGTTCTGACTCCAAACCTCTTAATCTCCCCTGTCTCTGGCTGGTATGTTTCTGAGACATCATTTGCTAGACAATGAACTCCCTTCAGCAAATTCCCTCAAGCCCACCTTGAGGAGATGAAGCATTCTTAGTTTCAAAAGGGCCTCTAAGGCCCAAGTGTTCAATAAAAGAAGATGAAAAAGTCCAGCTTGCACAGTTGGGTTGAGGATCAAATAAGAGAGCACGTAGGTGCCAGGACATGGGGGACATTCCTCTGTGTTGGCTCAGAATCATAAACTGCCTCCATCAGACAACATGAAGAAGATCAGGTCCTCTGCCCTTCTTGACTCCAAGACATGGTATCAAGAGATAACAAAATCATCACAGAAAAGAACTTTGAAAATACTGGTAGATACAAAGCACTGAGTCAAAACATCGATCATTTGATCCTACTTCTAGCTGAATTAGGCTCAGCCTCAGATCCTGGTGTCCAGTCACTGATAATCTCTTTAAATGGCCTTTTTTGTTTTGGGCAACAGTTTTAATCTACTGTCAGCCCTCCATCCTGTGTTGGTGTGGATTTTGACCTCGGGGCACTTCCGTGAGCTAGGCTGGTCAGTTGCTGTAGGTTCGAGGCAGAGCTGGGAACCGGGAGTGTTTATAGATCGCTGCCTGCTAGAGGGATGGAGAAGAGGGTAGATTTAAACAAGGGAGATGCCAAGCACAAAGAAAGCCAGATGTGCACTAGGCTGTGGGAAAGTGCGTGGGGCTAAGAGCCTCAGGACCTGAGTTGTGGTCCTTCCTTGCCCTTTCCTGGCTGCCCAGCTGAGGCCACTCTTAACTTCTCTGAGACTCAATCTTCTCATCTCAAAAAAAGAGTATAAGCAGTATTTGCCCTGGCCACCTGCAAGCGTTCTGAAAAACAAAAGCAGTTAAGGCCCAGAGAGGGATTTTTATAATGAAATACCCTGGGAACCCATCCCATGTCACACATGGGAAGCCATCATGTGTCCAGCACATGAGAGAAACCGGAGGACATTTGGAGCCCCAGACAAAGCTTCTAAGGCCAGATGTGTCTAGCCCAAAGGAACCAATGCTCCAGACACAGGAATTGGTCTGACCACATGCCCCTAGGGCTGACTTCACCCAAGGAAATACAATGAATAGGAGATAGAGAGCCTGGATGTCAGCAATAGGGAGCTGAGCCCTGAGCCCTTGTGTACTATTATCCCAGGGTGGGCTGAATATAGATGCCCCAAGACACACAAGTGGTACAGCCTCAACAATGGCGGTGTGGGTCCCAGGACCACCTAAGGACCAGCTGTGAGACCTTGAACAAGGCAACTCACCCTCTGCCCAAGACTTGGTCTCTTTAGCTATAAAATGAAAAACTTCATTTTGGGGTGAGAATTAAATTAATAAGTATATGTGAAGTACTTAGAGCAGTATTTCACAGCAAGTAAGCCCTCATTAGCAATATTAGCTGAAGCTTCAAATAATGATAAGGTCTCCTTTCCTTTCCAGGAGTTTAAACTCATTGACTCCGAATTCACCGCATCTCGCTGAATTGATAGGACTGTAAGCTGCGTGAGTGCAGGAGTCACGTCCGGCTTGTTCTCAACTGCTCTGCAGTGCTGAGCGCACAGCCTGGCAGAAGGCCCTCTTGATCAATGTTACCTGAATGAATTTATGTTTGAGAGAAGGAAGCAACTTGAAGAAACAGCTGCAAAATTGAGGAGGGAGAGAGGCAGGGACTGTCCAGGCGGAGAATTTGACAACGAGGTAAGCAAAAGGACATTTTTTTACTTTTTAGTAATGAGAGAGAGAGAAGGGGAAGTGTTTCTTTTTGGGGGATTGATAAGTTGTGCTCTTGGGATGTAAAAGATGATGAAGGTAATAAAGCAGAGAACTGAGGTGAAATGAAGTGGAGACTCACTCTGCCATTCAAATATTAAATATTGAACACTTTACATTACAGTCGTAAATTAGAGTTTCAGTTTCCACTAATATAATGGCTCCAACTTGGTTATCAGAGGAACTGATTCACGGCTAAGCTATGTCAGCTCTGAGCTTCTGAGTCCCAGCATGTCATAAAAGGCTTTCCTTGCCCAGTGGAAATACCCCAGGTGGGCTGGGTTTTCTTTTTCTCTTCTTTTTTTTTAAGTTCTTTTGTTCTTGGTACAAGTTCTTCCACTTTCCAACTAGGCCCAAATGGCCCCTAACAGATTGTACAACTCAATCTGTTCAGCATGGGAGAAAGCATTCATAATATCACGTGCTTGTTTGAGACACAAGTTGTGTCTCTTCGGCCATGATGACCTCAGGAAATACACATGGAGACTCTGGAGTCAGACAGTCTTGTGTGGAATCCTGACCTGACTCTGCCTCAGTTTCCCCAGGGGTGAAATGAATATAGTAATACCTACTTCCTAACAATGACGTGAGGATTCAAGAAGATCATACGCACAGGTGTGGGTATAGAGTCAGAATTTAATAAATGGTGGTGTTGGTATTGGTATAGTAAGTGGCTGTTGCACAGGCTGTCCACCCATGCCAGAATCTCCGTAAGACCTAAGTTGCTATGAATACTTAAAGCGTTTTCTACGTGCTTTCTTCTGACTCATGCTCATCTTCACAACTACTGTCCAAGGTAGAGACTATTATTCTCTTCATTTTGTAGATGAGACCACTGAGGCACAGAGATGCTGGGCAACAGTGAATGAGAGGAAGTCCTGGACTCTTAACAGCTGTGGCTGTTCTCCTACTCTCTGTGCTGTCCTATACGGTCATCAATAACCACACGTGGCTATGTACATTTAAAGTAACTAAAATTAAATACAGTGATAATTCAATTTCTTGATTAGAGACACTGACATGGTAGCTGATGTAGAGTCAGGGCAAAGTCATCTACATGGAAACCTAAAGCCCCACACAAGCTGACAATTGCAGGAGAGCAAGCGTAAGGGGCCCTCTAAGGCAGCCAACTCACAGGCAGGAAATGGATGCCATGCGCAGGGAGGAGCAGAGGCATGCGGCCACACAGTCCCTGGGAGACAGACAGCGGTGACCTCCCTGCCTGGCACGATTCTGGCTTCTGTGAGGCCCATGACTTGAGTTCACTGAGATTTCTCTTTAGCATTAATGGAAAAACAAACAAACAAAAAAAACCAACTACCCACACTTTACCTAAGCGAGCCTGAGTGGGTATGTGCTCCTTGAAATTAAACAATTCCTGACCATGACACCTTATTCTTTAAGTAGGACAACTGAATAGGGAGGGAAGCACTTTATGAGAATGAGACCACACTTCAGCTTGGTTGAGGTGCTTGTTTAGACCTTGGGGAAAAGAGCAAATTCGTCTGTCACATCACTTTCTATTTCTATTTCTCTATCTTGGCGGTCTCTGGCTGGCCTCTTGCAGAGCCACCCCATCCAGCCCTGTACCCACACCAGAGCAGGTGAGCACTCCTAGGAGAATGGCAGTCTGGCATCCCATTCACAGAAGTGTGAGGAACGATGGTCCCATTAGCTTGCCCAGTGCCATTGTCTTATGAATTTAATTCAATCAGGCTGCTTCCTTTGTATCTTTCATATTAGTTCCTTCCTTTTCATTTCAGCCCTGGAATAAGCTCTCTCTGCTCTGGAAGCATTTGCTCCAACTAGTAAATCCTCTAATGAATCTCTCTGGTGCAGATGACCTTCAAACAATACAGAGGTTAGAGGCACCAACCCCACACAATTAAAAATCCACCTGTATCTTTTGATTCTCCCCAAACCTAACTATAGTAGGCCCTTCACATCTGCAGATTCACCAGTATTTTCGATCTTTGGTTGGGAACCCATGGCAGAAATGGGAAAATGCTGTTTTTGTTCCACAGTTTGAATCCAGGTGGGAAACACAGATACAGAAGGCTGACTGCATTGATTGCAAACAATCTGGGTATAATTGGACCCACATAGTTCGAATTTGCATTGTTCACAGGTCAAAAGGAGTACTCTGTCCTTCACAATGTTGCCTACTGTCACCACAGTGCTTTAGAAGGAAAGTACAATTCCTGCTCATACCAGATTACTCCTCTGTCAACCTCACTACAATAGATCCTTGACTCCCTGGCTTATTTGTGCCGTTCCAAATCCTAGAATGTCTTTCTTCCCATTATTTCTGTCAAGGTTCCATTTATCCTTTAAGGCCAAGTCAAGAAACCTTCTCCATGAAGCTTTTCACTCTTCTGCCTGCTCTTGCATTGTATTTTTGCATCTCTTCTGGTTTGTATACCATTCTTGTGTTCTAACTATTTGGCTTCTTAGGACTAGAAAACCAAACCATGTTATGTATATTTTTCTAGACTTGATTCCTCATATACTATCTGGTACATTTTAGGGCTCCACAAAAGTAAACATTATCAAATAGGGAAGGAAATTTATAAGTTCCCATGTGCAATTTCACGTGTATATTCATTTAGTCCTCAAACAACCCTGCAAGGCAGGTGTTACTAGGAACATGAAAGCTAAAGAGTTTAATTCATTTGCTCATGAACCCTTAGGAAGTAGGGGTAGACAGTGAGATTCTCATTCAGCTTCTCCTGCCCCAGACTCCTAAGCCCAGGGTCACTGCATCTTAATGCCCAATAGGCTTTGCAGCCTCATGCCTAATGCCAAGTTAGCTAATAAGGCTTAAGGTGCCGGATGCCCAAGCAGCTATTTATGAGTGAGAACTCTGCTTAGGCCCACTCAGAGCATACCCCTACACAACAGGACAGCTACTCTTCAATAGAAACTACACAGTAGGTAAGGTGACAGTCACCATGTCATGGCATGTGCATTATGCATAATAGACCAGGGAATGTTCCATGTATGAATTTTCAACATAAAACCTGTCAGCTTCATATGTCCTTTGCCAGGATCAAGAATGAAAAAGTTTGGGGGAAGCTGGGATGGCTTAGCGGGTTGAGCACTCGCTTTGCAGCCCCGGAGCCCAAGGATCGAATCCCGGCCCTGGCGTTTGCGGACCCATATGCTGAGCTGGGGTATGCCCCCAGTTCAGTTCTTGCAGGGGCCTATGTTGGGGGCTCCTGGCCCAGTTCCTGCCCTGCGAGGCCCTGTGCCCACCTGTGGAGTGAGACTATATGGAAAACTAATGTTGTCAACTGTGGAGACTGCTCTGGGCCCTCCCCCTTCTCTCTGTCTCTCTCTGTCTGTCTCTTTCTCTGTCAAAAAACAATAAAAACTTTAAAAAACAAATAAATAAAAGAAGTCCTGAGATCTAAAAAGAAAAAAGTTCTATAACACAGATTTGCCCCTGGGTAGTGGGTACTAGGAATTGACGCTCAGTGTTAAGCACCTGAGAGAATGGTAAGTGTAATTCTTCCTGAAAAAAGAAAGATTGGCTGATTTCTGATGGCCCCTTTGAGGAGCAGAAACAGTGACTTCATTGCACTAACATGTCTCCCATCTTCTGCCAGCTCATCACCTCCACGGTCAACATTGAAAATGTATATTTAACAATTATATGGTGACAGATGGAAACTAGACTTCCGCTGGTAAGCATGATGAAGTATATACAGATAATTCTAATGTTGCACACCTGAAATTTATATAATGTTATAAACCAATGCTACCTCAACAACAAAAATAAAACTAAGTTAAGTTAAATGTATATTCGACATCAGTGATGCGACAGGTGTAGCAGAAGATCTAAAAATCCCATGGCTTCCTGGCAGGACCAAATCCCATGGGGATGGAAAACCAAAACCAGAAAAATACCAGCACTTCCGGCCATGCTTTGAGGGCATGCATGGAAGCTGTGTTGTGGAGGAGAGAAAGTAAAACAAGCCACATTAATTTACTTTTGAAAAGTATTTGCATCTTTATAAATGACTGAGAGCCTCTATAATATACCTTTGGGAAACAGACCTTTGAGAGTTCCCATGCTTCAACAGGGAGGGGCCACTCTCCTTAGGCAGTAAGTCTCCAAACCCTGTTCTCCAGGAAGTGATGGGAATGACTCAGTAACTTAAACACTTCTGCCTTCCAGTGTGTTTTGTAAATACATGCATATCTCAGATATGGCGGGTTCGGTTCCAGAAAACTGAGGTCAACTGGAAACCTGTTGGCTGTCCGTGGAGCACAATTCCAACTACAGTGCAGGCACAATTGAACAGGGCCTCACAGTGTCTATATGGCAACACCATTAACACGCCCAATACTTGGACATCCTTCTTACCATCTTAGAGTTTGGAAAGAATTGCTTATTGTCCTGGTCTTGCTGTTTTATGTCCTCAAGAGGCAAAATTTTACACACTTCAGTATAAATGCAGGGGCTTCTTTTGGGGCTGCCTTGATCTTCTGTTTGGGCTTTTTACATCTTACTCTCCCCACTTTACCCTACTCCAAACCATGAAGCACATCTGCCTTTGCTGTTTCCTTTGATGGGCATATCACGGTAAGAGAATACTCAGTTCTGTCAGAACTTAGGTGATTTATACAGTGCTCTAAGTTGGAAGTCACACCTGGAAAGGGTTAGCCATCACAAGGGTTTAAACCACTGGAATAGCTGGAAAAGCAAGAAAAATGCCCTATCCATTACTATATCTGCTCTAGCACCCAAGGCTATACCTTATATATCTTCCTGAGAGCAGGTATTATATGTGGCACGGTAAAATCATATACTCTGAAAGCTGAAAGGAACCTCAAGGAGATCCGTTCCCATCATTTCACAGCTGAGAAATTTGAGAGCTAGGTAGTTAAAACTGGGTCATCAGATATTTAATTTTTATCAGCCAGAGTCCAGATGCTTCTACTTTGAGTTCAGAAGTGTTTCTTCTGCCAGGTTGCTTCTCAAATAAATGAATGAATGACCACTTATTGTACAACCAAAGGAGATTGGAAAAGGGATTAGAATTAAACAATCTAGTAAATGCAATTGTTTGGAGAGACCATATTTGTCCAATTTTACTGGACAAATTTTCCACTTTCAATTGAGTGAACAGGTTCATAGGCTTAGATATACTTTTGGTCATTTAAAAATTTTGACCAAAGCATATACACTCCAGATAAATAACAAGTCAAATTTCTTTTCTTTTTTTAAATTTTTTTAAAAATATTTATTTATTTATTTATTTTGACCGAGAGAGAGATACAGAGACAGAGACAGAGAGAGAACTGAACTGGGGGAGCTCCCAGTTCAGCATATGGTTCCGCACGGGCCGGGGCTGGGATTCGATCCTCGGTCCCCAGCGCTGCAAAGTGAGCGCTTAACCCACTGAGCCATCCCGGCTTCCCCTCAAATTTCTATATAATTTAAAACTCTAATTCCTTTATAATCTATATGACTTGTCTCAAATAATGACATCACCAGATTGAATCCAACTTGTTTACTTGTCTTTACATGTCAATGGTGAAAGAGACAAACTTTTCATGCAGTCTCCCTATTATGCAATAGCTTCAAGGGGGAAATAAAATTCTTTAAACGTAATACATGTAAACAAACTTTGATATAACATGACTACATATTTACTAACCAGATTCTCAAACCACATTTTTGCCTTTAAGCTTCCAACTTTTGCCCTACAAATCTTTTAACTAAACAACCATTTGACAGCTTTGGGTTTCATTCCTTTCATTTTCTTGTTCATCCTCACTGGGAGAGGTTTGAGAAGAAAAATAGAGACATAAAAGAGGCAAAAGAAAAGACAAAGGCATAGATTACCCAGAAACTGGAAGGGAGAAGTGGTCAGGTTCCTGGAGGAAGAGAGTAGTCAGGAAATATATGCTCATTGATGCTCCCCCACCCTTTGCCCTCCCCTCTCATTCGCACCCCTCCTGCCAAGAGGTGAGCTGAAAAATCTTACCAATGATCTTGGTCAAACTGAAAATAATAAAGTTCCTAAACTCAGACTATTTAGATACATGCATCCAGCCAAAAGTAGAGTCGTTTTACAATGCCTGGGTGTGTTATGTCACACCAACTCCTGTCCCCCTCCACCACTGCAATTAAATGTCATAAAACAATGACCCGTTGGAATTACAGAGGACATTTTAAAGGTGATCTAGTATAAGCTCTCTTCACCCGTTTTGCAGAAAAGAAAACTGACACCCAGAGAAATAAGGTCACTTGCTCAAGGTCATTCAATCAAAACAACACAATTTGATCCCCAAACTGCACACTTGCTTTGTTCAGAGCTTTTTGAAATTGCTCCTGATTGTCTATGAGCAATGTCAGAGCCACCTCCCAACTTTGGAGAGATGAAGAACAATTACATAGAGACACAAAATAACAGGAAAAAAAACTAATCCAAAATAATACCTTCATTCCCCCTTTCAGAAGGCCAGTGACAATAAAAGCAGCAGTGTTATATGGAGAAATGGTACCTCAGACCATTTAATTGCACCCTTTTCTCCTTTACCCATTTCTTACAGGCAGAGACAATAAAAAAATGCATATTACTCTTTGAACCAACACAGATTTTTTTGATACCTAAAATCTGGAGATTAACAAATACATTTTTTTCCTCCAAGGATTTACAGAAATCACCTTCTCAGAGTTAAAATAACAGGTCTCAGTGCCCTGGGGAAAGTTAAAAGCCATCCACAGAAATCAGTCCTCTCCCCTGATGTGCCTGGGCAATACAATACGCAGACTTTGAAAGAATGTGACTCCAGAAAACTTTAACATTCCAAAACAGAACTTGAGAAAAAGAAGAAAAGTTTTCCTTACCCTTAAAAATAACAGAAACAATAGGATCCGGTTTCCCAAATTTGGTTTTAGGGATATTGCTGGCAGATTCCACAATCACACGAAGCATGGCTCTGAATGGGAAAGCAAGCAAGTTTCAGCAAATGAAGTTAAGGAGACATGGACGCTGGAGCTGCGGGCTGCACCGCCCCTGGAGAGAAGGCTCAGGAGGACTTCAGTGAGGAGGGAAGGGGGAAAGGCAATGGGTGGATCTCTGACGGATTATTTACTGAAGGCTAGTGTAAACTGATATCCAGACTCCTGGGAGTCTCCGCAGTGCCACAGGCACCTACTTTTGAATTCGGGAAATGTGGAAGTGAAAAAGAACAAAACCTCAACTAAAAATAATTATGTGTAACAAATGAAACTGAAATGGATTTGGAGCTAATAAATATGGTCAGGTCAGGAGACCACTAAGACCCTGCTGCCTTTTGCAACAAGTTGCAACTGAATTAATCGTTTTCTGCGACTGCTTTTATTCTTTTCTGAGATTCGTGGAGTTTTAAAGCTTTTCTCAGTCATTTTTTAAAAGTTGACTTTTGCTGTTGTTTCTTCTTTCATGCTGTTGAACACACCCACTCAGCAACTACTTACAAAAGCTTTAAGACAAAACAGTCAAAGGGTGCCTCCTACTGTATGTCAGAGGAATAACAGTTTATTTCAAGTGAGCCCAATCCGGAGGCAGTAGTAATATGTATGGGTTTACAAAATTGTATTGGATGAGGGTTGATCCTTTGCTTTACAAAAGGATTCACCATAGGGTTTCTTGAAAAATCCTTAAGACATGAGAGCTGGGCACTTAAGGTTTCATGGTTACAGTCTTCAATAAAAATGGAGAAGTGGCTCTCCACTCTAGGACCTAAACCTGAAAAATGTCTTCCTTTTCTTTGAAAAAAATGTATATAGTTAATGACACCTGTTAAAGCACAGGCAGGAAGACTATTCAAGCGGAGGGGACTTTTGAGATACCTATAGGCCCACTGAGATGGAATTTTGCAGCGGAGAAGAGAGATTGGGCTCGACTGTAAATAGGGCATAGACAAAAGAGCATAGGCGAGCGGAAGTTCATAGCCAAGGAGCAGGGTGAGTGGATGGAAAATTACTAAGAGGAAACACCACCGAGAAAGGGGATTCTGGCTAAACCACCCAAACAAGATTCTTGCTAGGTCAGAGGGACCAAAAATCACTGTAGGGATGGTAGAGGATGAGGAAAGCCATGAGATCATAGGGGTGATCAGATGTGAAGGGTGAATGTGTGGAGAGGTCCAGCGCAGGAGGTTCTGGGGGTGGTTCTGGTTAAACTGACTCAGCAAGGTTCTTGCTAAAACTCAATTTTACAAGAAACTAAGTGCATAGATGAGCCTAAGAGGAAGTTCAGGAGGCTGACTAAAGTTTGGCCAAGCAAAAAAATCTTTGTCACCTACAGCAGGGGTCTGCAACCTTGGGTACCTGTCTGTTACCTGGCCTGTTAGGAGCCAGGATGCACAGCATGAGGTGAGCACTGGGGAGCCTGCAAAGTTTCATTTGTATTTTATAGCCTCTCCCTGCTTCCCATCGCTGGCATTGCCTCCTGAGCTTCACCTCCTGTTAGATCAGACAAGATCAGCGTTCCCACGGATTCTGCATTATGGTGAGTTGTATAATTAGTTCATTATATATTTCAATGTAATAATAATATAAATAAAGTGCACAATAAATGTAATGTGCTTGAATCATCCTGATACCCTCCATCCCCGCCCCCTCCCTGGGCCCCCAGTTCATCCCACCCTCCTTCCTGCCACCAGTGGAAAAACTGTCTTCCAAGAAATCAGTCCCTAATGCCCAAAAGGTTGGGGACCACTGAACTAGAGGGCATGTTAGGCAGTGTGGCTTGTGATTAAGATGATCACTAAAGGAAGCCTGACAGACAGACCTGAGTCAGACAGACCTGAGTGTGGGTCCCTGCTTCACCACTTTTGAGCTATGTGAATGCTCGTTTCTTAACCTTCTCTTCTGCCGTTACCTGATCAGCAAAATGAAGGTAAATGTAATTTACTGACACAAAGCAATAAATTATACACATATATAACTAGACATTCATGTTTATTTGTGATTTCATAGCATTTCAGTAGTGCAATTGGCTTTAAATTAGGATCTTGTGTTTCAAAGGAAAAGCTAAAACATAGGGCCTCATTTTGCTTTTGAACACAGAACCAAGAAGATCCATCTGTAAGCAAACACTTCAAGTGCATTGAAGAGCTATGGTTCACCTACAAGAATTCTTCTGTCTCAGTGAGTTTCTCAAAGGTTTATTATATAAAGAACCCAAAGCTATACACATTATTGTATTTAGTAGACACAGAGAGAGTTTTAGTGGAGCCTAAACATTATGTTTATTTTATTTAATTGGTTTTTATTTCTCCATTTTATTGTAAAATACATTTACATAAAATGTATACAACATAAATATGACAGGTTAACAAACAAACATCTAGGCCAAGATAGAAAAAGATGGTCAGAACTCCAGAAGTCCCTCATATATCCCCCATAATGTCACATCTACCTCTTTCCCCCCAGAGCTAACCACAATCCTGATTTTTATGGTTATAATTTCTATGCTTTTCTTTATAGTTTTTATGCAAAAAATAGATTTGCTTGATTATGAGCTTTATATGGTCAAATGAATTTTTATACATTTACTTTATATACATATATTCATACATATGCAAATATGCACACATCTGTATATTCACACAGCATGAATTCTTTGATATATTACGACCATTATAGAAACAAAATCATATCATATGAATTCTTTTATGTTTGACTTCATTTTTTTCAACATTATATTTTGAGATTCATCCATGTAGCACTACTTGTTTACTCTCATTGCTACATGGCATTTCATTGTATCAGTGTACCACATTTTATTAATCTATTCTACTCTTGGTGGACATTTGAGGTATTCAGAGTTTGGGCCAATTACATACAGGTTTACTCTGAACGTGCTTGTACATGTTTCCTGGTACAAATGTGCATGAGTGCATTTAGGGTCTACTCTGTGACTGGAATTGCTGGATCAAAAGGTATGTGCATGTATTCAAAATTACTAGTAATACAAAATCATTTCCCACAGTGGTTGTACTATTTATACTCTTACCAGCAGTGTATGAGAATTCCTGTTCATATACTAGGCAATGTTAGATTTTTAAATATTTGCCCACCTGGTGAGTTTATAATAGTATTTCATTTGAGTTTTAATTTGCATCTTCCAGATTGCTAAAAGGTTGAGTCCACTTTTATATTCACATTTCCTAATTTGTGAAGTATCTGTTGAAATCTTTTGCCTATTTTTCTATTGCATTCTCTGTGTTTTTCTTATTAACTTGCAGCAGCTGTTTATGTGCTGTGGATCCTAGTTCTTTGTGGGTTGTAATTTTAATACAATTGAATTTATCACATTTCCTTTATGATTAGTACATTTTTCATATTAAGAAATCTTTTACTACCCTGAGATCATGAAGATATTTTTCAATATCTTCTAGAAATATTTTGTTTCATCTTGCACATTAAATTTTTTTTTTTTTAAGATTTATTTATTGTTTTTGACAGAGAGAGAGAGAGAGAGAGAGA
>PVKE010006958.1:0-52397 GCA_004027555.1 Craseonycteris thonglongyai | reverse complement strand
CACCCCCCCCACCCCCTGTATTCAAGACAGCATAAGGGAAATCACAGCAGGCTTAGGACAAGAATGGTCTAGATCAGGGGTGTCGAACCTTTTGGCTTCGCTGGGCCACAATGGAAGAAGAATTGTCTTGGGCCACACATAAAATACACTAACATTATTGATAGTGTATAAGCTAAAATAAATAAATAAAAATAAAATAACATAATGTCTTAAGAAACTTCACGAATTTGTGCCGGGCCACATTCAGTCATCCTGGCTTCATGTGGCCTGTGGGCCACAGGTTGGACAAGTTTGGACTCTAGATGGAGTATGTGGCCGCATATATGATCTAATTAGAGGAACGCCGAGGTGTCTCAGAAGTATCATCCTTTCTCTTTGAAGACCCTAAATTGTCAGAATTCTAGATTCATTCCTTTAAATATTCAAGTGAGAATTTTTGACTTTCAAGAATTCCTTATTAAAAGGCAAATATGCTTGTTCAGGATTAAAAAAACCCTGGTTAACACTGACGTGAGGACTAATTGACCCTTTGCTGAAAAGAAGTTGGAGGAGAAGACAGTTGCTACTTACCTAGCAGCAGAGAAAGAACAACTGGAGAAAGTGTGAGTTTTATAAAAATACACTTTGTCTAGAATCTAATTTTTTCCTAGGGATGATACTCTGCTTCAATTCAAAATATCCACTTTTGATGGTTCCTCTAGGAGTAAATAAGCTATGATTTGCTCTTCACAAATAAATACAAAGGCTGTGGGAAATATCCACATCCTAATTTGTTTGCATTTGGAAAACCTATATTCAGATATCAGTTACTGAGATTTCTAACCTGGTTCTCAGAAACATAGAACTGAGATGTTTTATTATAAAAGGGAAATGCATCAGAAAGCAAGAGATAAGTCACTGACAAATCTGGATATCTTAATTCCTACTGTATAGCTGTTTGCCTCTGTTTTATTAGAAAATATTTCTTAAATATTCTTCTTTTCATCCTTTGCTAAACCTTTGTTCTCCGTCATTAATATGTCATAAGACATAGCCTAGTTGTCTGCATTCTGGTTGTCTGTCTTCTATAAATGTGGGACCAGATCGTTTGAAGTAATAGACGGAATGCCTACCTGAAAGATGTACATGAAAGGAGAAGCTAAGACATCCCTTTAGACACTGTGTCCAGGCTCAAATTCTTCTAAGCTTGCCCTCGCTTCCGATGACCACGTAGTTCCACTAGTCTTAAACTCTCATGCTTTATGAAAAAAAACTGACATTTACTGAACCAATTTCAAGGAGATAATCTAACACTTCTCATCAGGACCCATAACTCTCTCTTTGGGACCCAAAGTGAGAACAGGTGAAGCCAATACTTTTAATATGAGGAGGAAAAACTGGAGTTCAAACTGCTTTAGCTGTATCACCTTTGCAGCAAATTACCTTTGTTATTTCCCTCTGGGGAGTGGGAATCATCGACCAAGTTTCTCTCTTCTCATAAAACTCCTAAGTTTGATTTTAATATATCAACTTCCTTCATCTGATCCAAATAAAAAGGAAATTATATATACATAAACTTCTAAAATTTGGTTCATATTTCTTTGTTTTTCATTTTACATTACAATATTTCTGCTTTTCTCAACAGATGGGCCAATTCTTACTGTCCCTTTTGGTTACAGATAAAGCCTGGACTGTATTCCTTAGATTAATAATAAAGGCCATAAATATTAATGTACAATATGTTAAATTTCTAAAACGTTTTAAATAGCAAGGTGTTCATATTACGGGGGGAAATGCTGGACAGCTAAAAGTTTGAAGTAGGTACGCCCAACCTGCGGCTTAGGAAGGCTTTGAAGGCAGCCCAACACAAATTCTTAAGACATTATGAGATTTGGGGGGGACCTTTTTTTTTTTTTTTTTTTTTTTGAGTTCATCAGCTATGGTTAGTGTTTGTGTATTTTATGTGTGGCCCAAGACAATTCTTCCACTGTGGTTCAGAGAAGCCAATAGGTTAGGCACCACTGGCTTATAAGTGTTTTGTAGATATTTGCCCAAAGGTAAACCAGAAAATAGGAAAAAGTAATTGAACATTAGACAACTGATAAATATTTCTTCAAATAATATAAAAAGTATTTATTGAATCTTTTCACCTTAGCTGTGTAATGCTAAATTGTATGTTAACTTTGAAATTGTGCGTTCCTAGTTACAAAAGCAGCCCTTACCCCACCTTTGGTGCTCACTTTTTGTTTACATTTAGCAAATCGTGTCTTCCTGCTTTTAGGAAAGGAAGGCTTAAGGAGGCTTATGACCACCTACACATCAAATAGTTGCTACAGACATCTTCCCTCTTAAATACAAGTTAAATATGTATATAATAATTATAACGTTGAAGTAAAAATGGTCAGAACAAAATACAGCAGACAATTCCAATCACCTCGTACCCATTTGAAAACTCTCTTGAAGTGTTGTTCTTAAAATCAAAACCACAGCTGAATTACCACTTCCTTCACATAAAACCATCTTGGCTATAAGAATTTGGCTTACCTCCAGTAGAGGATGTTTTAGTGGACCCATCTCAGAAATACATATTGGGCAAGCCTTGAACTTCATTCTCAGGATTCTTGACAGCCAAAGAGTATGCAAATGAGACTTCTAAAAGCTTACAATGATTTTCCTTTAAAAGGTGTATGTATAGGGGAAGACGGACTGGCTCAGCGGCTCAGCGGTTAAGCGAAAGGTGACCAGACGTCCCGCTTTTGGCGGGACAGGCCTGATTTTTAACAATTTGTCCTGTGTCCCGGGGCGTTTTAAAAAAGTCCCGATTTTTGGAAAGAATGCAGGACAAGCTAGGGAACGGCGGGAGATAGACCACATTTTTAATCAAGAACCCCCTCCCCACCGGTCAATGGTGTCCCGCTTTACCAATATTAAAATCTGGTCACTTTAACCCAGTTCAGCCCCTGGCTAGAGCGGTCATGTCTCTAATGCAGGAGGCCCCAGCCCAGTTCCCACCCTGGGCGGATCCCACCAACCTGTGTGGAATGAAACAATGTTAAAAACTGATGACATACAACTATGGAGACTGCTCTGGGCCCTCCCCCATCTCTCTCTCACTCTCTCTCTCTCTCTTTCTCTCTCTCTCTCTGTCAAAAACAATAAAATAAATCTTTAAAATATGTGTATAGATTCATAAGCATTTAAATTAGAATTATGGAAGTAATTTTTTATGAAGTTTGGTAATAACTCTATGCTTAAAATATGTTAAAACCTTTAATTAACCCTTAATGTCTGTCCTTCCATTCACTTTTTAAATATCTACCAACTGATAGGTGATTTCTAAAGAGAAAATCCAAGACTCAAGACCTCTTTACGTAGATCTTCTGGTCCTATAAAAAGGAAAACAAGTGAAATCAGAAACCACTGAGGACCTATAAGCCAACTAAGTCTAAGAAAAAAGGCTGCCACCAAACTGTCACCTTTCTTTCAAACAGTAAGATTGCCATTATTCAAACTTTGTACAATGCTTAAAAATCAAACCAGAAAATTACATTTGTGAGAATTGCAAACATTTCTATCAATCCTGAAAGAAAAGCAGAGGTCTGAAAAAATATGAATAAAAGAAAAACCTTAATCAAAAATGATATCAAGATGCTCTGGGGGAGAAGAATTCTAGGAGGGCAAGTAGCAAAATCTCGCATCTCTCTATTTTTAATCAAAGAATTCATGCTCCACCAACGTAATAAATTCTAAAACCTATAGTCATTTGGATTCAGCCTCAAAACGAAAAACTACCATGCGTTCAAAAATGTTTTTCTCATTAATCTCATCACAGCACATCAAACACAGCAATCTAAAATGGACCACAGCTCCAGCCCACCTGGAGTGATCAGAATGTGGGAAGGGTTTTTAATTACACAGTGAAGTTCAGAAAGAACTGTGCACAGTCATCTCATAGGAGGAAGGAAGCCTCCTTTCTCTATACTTCTCCCCTCCATCCACCTGACTCCAGGACTACAAATAACCTCCAAATCTGGGAAATACTAGTCAGGTTCCTGCAATGACCCCAACCAATGTCCCCTGCATATGAAGGTAGACTCTGAGGTAGCAAATGTCAAGGCTCAATGTGAAATGTAACATTTATTCCAGTCAGAGGTGCTCTCTAGGAAATAAAGAGACCATTGATAGAGTACCGCGTGTCTTATAAGCATAAAACAATATCCTGGGTGAGGAAGTGATAAAAAAACAAAAACAAACATCATTCTGACCACACCTGCAACTCGTTAAGAGACAGAAGCCTCTTGGATACCATTAATACTTTTAGCATCTGCTGGAGGAAATAGAGGGCTTTGTAAAGGACAAGATGTTTTTAAAAAGTGGTGGTAGGACTAAGCAAATGTGTGTCTATTTGCTGATTACACTACAGCAGCATTTAGTGAATAAAGGTTTAATAATTAAAGCTGAGGTGCAAACAACATAGATCAAACAAAATGTGTTTAAGAAATCAGAGATTCAACTCAACTCAGAGAGACGGTTCCTGTACCCACTCCAAAGCTGACACTGTTATTAAAAGTTATATCTTAACTATGGGATGCCCATCTGAATTTTTATAAAATGGGAGCTCTTATAGTTTTCAGATTTTGGGAATAGGGGAAAAGAAAGAATATATATAGAACTCAATCCTTCCTTTGCAAGACGGGAAGGAAGCTGCCTTAAGGATCTATAGTAATGATAAGAAGTGGCCTTGAATGCACTAGCAAGGCCCATAATTATGGGGGACCAGATCAGGAACATGAAGACAAGGCCTTGAACTTTTTCAAACCAAACACAGAGGCTGCCCCAGAAATGGTAGGGAAACAGCAGAACTGCAGACCTCTAGAAACAATGAAAATTGTATTTTTTCTATTCCCACCTCTCTCTGTCTGACAGGAATTACTGAGAGGGTGATGGACCCAAAATAAAGCAAGCTACACTAGAAAGTATCCACAAAGCTGGAGACCCTCTGTCCTCTAGGCCTACACCTAGGGAATCCAAATAACTCTGGCTTGAGTGTTGAAAGAAAAAGGAAATTTAGTACAGCTGCAGTGAATTGGTTAGAACATCATTTGATTTGAGTCCTCACAATCTGACTCTCTGAAACAAAATTAGTAGGAGTTTGAATTCTTTAGGGCCATGAAGGGATAAACCATTCCTGCTAAGCTGCTATCTGGTCCTGGATCCTTCTCTACTAGCTTTGCAATGTGACTGGCTTCCCTCTGTATTCTGCCTGGACACCTAAGGGAAGTGATTTGATAATGATTAAATTTTTTTTCATTAAGATAAAGTGTTCTCTCAGGGTACTTAGAGCCCTCTCAGTGATCTGATTTTTGTTTTCTATCTCAACAGCTATGCTTGAGGTCTAATTTTAAAATACAGCTTTGTTATTGCAAGTTGCAACCACAAGATAGCAGAATAACTTAATTTGAGCTCCATCCAGTGAGGTAATGGATTTCAAAACTGATAATAGCAAATCAGAAAACATGTCAGATTTGATTATGATGGGGTGCAGGACAATGGAAAATTAAATAAGCTTAATTATTTGAAAAATAATTTTAAGAATGTAGTGAATAAACACATGATTTTTAATAGTCAATCATAAAAGAATATTATAGAGAAGTTTATAAATCACACAACAAACTGAATCATTAATATATAATGATAGTCATTAATACTAAACCACACTTTTAAATCATCACAGATTAAAATGATGCATATGTATATATGTAAATCATGTTTCTAAATGAGTTCCAGATCTTATTATTTTGAATGTGTTTCTATAAAACTTGTAGCTTTAATATAGAATGAATATTAAAAAGGAAGAGAATATTGTATTGGTTTCCTTCATTAACTATTGTGGTAAGGAAATATTCTTTAAGAGTAGATAAAGGGAGTAAGATATCTCATCTTAATAGTCATGGAAGAATCTTCACAGAGCGAAACTATAAACGTGTCTCAGGAATCTCAGCAGGTCCCTGGAGATTTCACAGAGCTTCCTTCACATCTCTCCCCAAGAGCAGAGCCTGAGAAAACAGATGGGGACCTCTGAGGCCCTGAGGCCAGTGGTCCCAGCCTCTGGGGATAGTCAAGGGGAAGAATTCCAAGGCCGAAGCCCTTTCCAAAAAATATTCTGCTTACCTTTCCCCAGAATTCAAGAGAGACTACACATCATGCATCAGTAGGTATTTTGCCACTCAACAAATTACTAAATATTCCACCAGATTCAGTACAAAAGGAGAAAAGGAGAGATGGTTGTGGGGGACTAGGCAAACCACTTATGAAATCTAATGGCAGTGAGGTATTGAGGTTGAATTATCCAACAGGTTAGCTACTAGCTACATGTGCTTATTTAAATTTAAATTAAATTAAATTAAAAATGCAGTTCCTCTGTTGCACTAGTCACATTTCAACTGCTTACCACCCCATGTGACAAGAGGCTCTCATACAAAAATAGTGCAGATATAGAACAAATCCCTCAGGGTAGAAAGTTTTTTTGACAGTGTTGGATTGGGACTGAAAGAAAAGTTAACACAAAAGTGATGTTTCAGGGTACTTAGGGCATTGACTTTACAATTAGATCAAGGTTAAGTCCTCCCTATTCTACTAACTGTGTGTCCTTCCTCAAGTTATTTAATCTCTTCATACCCAATTTCTAGTACTTATCCCCCAGAGTTCTTTTCTAAGTGATTAAATGGTAATATACTATTAATACATATATTTTACCACAGTTCCTGGACCACTGTTAGTCCTCAATAGAGGAAAAATAGCAGCAGCAGTAGAGTGCAGAAAGGATGGAAGCCAGACAGCTGAGGATGAAGAAGAGCATAGGTGGTCAAGATGTGGATGCAACAGACCTAGACCACACCTTAATGACACGGAAAGACAGGAAGGCAGATTATGCAAATATCAGTTTTGGGAGAAGTTCTTATAAAGTCAGTGCTCAGAAAAAATGTGAGCATAAAGGAATGGCTTAAAAAATAAAAGAGGAAATAAATAGAAGGAAAGCTAAAAGGATATGTAAGCATTGATTTATACTTTCTAATCATTGAAAAGATGGTTGCATTCTCTGTCAAAGGTAATATCACATATCAGCGTGGAGATTGGCTAGAAGAATTTTTATTAGGGAAGGGCAAGAAGAAGTCAAAATAGGAGACAAAGAGGTGTTCCTTATTATCTCTGAAATCACAGAATTGTTAGATCAAGGACTGGTTTTATTTCTAAAACCCAAGCCTGACTTTGTTGATAGTTGTTGCCTAAAGTCTTAGGTTGAAAAAAGATTCTAAGGGGAAGCCTGGATGGCTCAGTGGGTTAAGCGCTCACTTTGCAGCGCCAGGGACCGAGGATCGAATCCTGGCCCCGGCCCGTGCGGACCCATATGCTGAACTGGGAGCTCCCCCAGTTCAGTTCTCTCTCTGTCTCTGTATCTCTCTCTGTCAAAATAAATAAAAATATATTATAAAAGAAAAAAGATTCTAAGACACTATTTGAACTCATTGGGGAAGAGCATGAAAAAAGAGCATTTCTGCATGAACACAGAAATATCACCTGAAAGTCAACTCTGCAAATGAACCCAGTTCAGTTGGTTTCTAAATGGGCACAGAGAGAAAGTACCACCCTTGGCTATCTTCTCCGGAAAATCTGCTTCCAGGACACATGGACGAAAAGGGCTTAGACTCTGCCCCCGAAGAAGTGTGGTCCAGTGTCTTACATCCATGTAACAGGCTGTGTGTCATTCCTTCCTTCACCAAACACAGCAAAAACTGCCCAGACCCTCATTCTCCACCCCACCCCCCACCCCCCACTTATGCTCTAAGACTTTCAGATGACTTCAAGGCAAAATTCATCCCCCACTTGCTCTCCAAGACTCCCTGAGGCACCTCTAGTTCCAACCCTGATGAATGCTGATATTCCTTCTACATACCATTCCCAGCCACTTGAACCTTAAAAGGCAGAGAGCCATCACTTGAAACAGTTAAGGATACCTACGTCATAAAAGTTAGAGGCCAGAATTGAAAAAAACAAAAAGTAATGATACAGAGAATATAACACAAGTCCTTTTGGGTTGAACTAATATGAGGAAATGCATTAGTAAACATCATTTACACAAATTGTGAACCTAAAAAGGAAGTAATTTAAAATTCTTTTGTAACAGACTGCATGCACTATTTATTTTTTATGGACTTTCAATATCTATCAATCATCAGCTAATATATTTGATATTGGTGATAAAATTATGAATGACTTCAGGGCAATGAAGATTTGCACAGAGTAGGCACTGGATGATTTCTGTTGTTTTTAAAAAAGTTAAGAAAAATAATGAGGGCATCATTTGACTATGTGTAAGGGACATTCATTTCGTTCATTATATGCTCTTTCATATATGTATATCATGCCCCAAAATTTCCTAGAACAATATGCTTGTCATGCTTATCATTAAATGTGACTAACTCTGTTGTGAGAGTTATTTCACTCACTAAAACATATAAACTTTTCAGATTTATTTCATAATTTTTATTCATACTCCAGTGTCCTCCACACTTGAAAACACAATGGAGCCTATATCTCACACCCCAGTTCTCAGTGTAGTAACATCCCAGCATATGGGTGCTTATGTCCTCCCCCTGCTTATCCTCCCCAACAAAAATACTTCGTTTTGGAAGAGAGGTAAATTTCTGAATTAGACTAAATTTTTCCGAAAATATAGTGGCCAGACATTACCACATGTTTAGCTGTTCTACTTTACTATTATTTTTCTTCCTTAAATTAAATCAGTTGTGTGTGGCATGTTTATGAACTCAGAGAAAATATGGAAGAATCAGTTTGAATGATCCTGTTCAGTCGGAGAAAAAACTGAAATGGAGCCTTTTTTTTTTTTTTTTTAACTAAAGTATAGCTAAACCTTAAGGTTTTATTCTCCATGATCAAATGACTTTGAAGAATTAAACAATTTGGGAAGTGAGACAAAGAGTGTTTAAGTTAAACAGAGACCTCTCAGAAGCTTGTTGAGACATACCAAAAAACAGGGCAATGTAAAATTGAAAGAAGCCTTGCTCTTTAAATCTCAGTGTGTTAAACGGGAGCTATATGGCTATGGGAGCCCAATAGAGACTTTCATTTCTCTCTGAGGCAGAATGTTTCTATGTAGATACAAGAGCTCTGTAAATCAACCAACTTTCTAAATCAGTGCCTCAACCCTCTTTCTGTTTATATACATTAAGCATATGCTTCCTGTGACCACTTCAAAAGAAATATAACTTTTTTAATATTATTTAAGTGCAGCTCTATGGCTATGAAAGAGAGAAAGTATAACTGACTTTGAACCTTTTACTACATGGGTGGAGAAAGAAGGAAGAAGTGATTGAAATGTTACACTGACCAGTCTAGGAAATGGGTAATAACTTGTGATTAAATGCAGATGTTAACCTGAAAAATTCAGTTAATCACAGATATCAAACATGCCTGGAAGCTATAAAAAAACATAGAGTAAACCAATGAATAACCAACCTTTCACTGAAGTAGTGTAGTGACACATGATTCACACTGGAAAAAAAATAATGGACTAAATTTAAATTACTTCAACTTTTCCATCTTGTGTAAATGTTTATGTACAAATGAACAGGCCATTAAATAAACTAGTAACCAGGGAACATTGACAAATTGAATAAATCAAAATCAGAGTAGAAAGAGCCATGAATGGCAGGTGTATAAGTAGCACTTGGAAAGGAACAAACTGAAAAATATTCAATTTGAGCAAGCTTAAACCACAATAGAAACATTATAAATAGGTTTTAAAATACAGAATGGCTGTCATGGCTAAAGATAGCACTGCAATAAAGAAAGCAAATCCTAATTTGCCATAGTGGTGCTTGGAGATCACAACTATGCATTTCACAGTCAACACTCCCCAACCAAGCACTGGGCTTGGCATATGATTGACACTCATTCAGTGTTGTTTCTGATTTACTGCTAGTAGTGTTCCTCAAAATAACATAAAATTAAAATATGAATGTTATAACAATGAGAACTTCAAATAGAATTCAAATAAGTATAGTTGCTACTAAATATATATATATATATATTCAAACATTGACCAGTTACCTATCTAACATTGTTGAAAAACACCTATATTTCACTTTGAGTTCCAATGAGTCTCTCTTATGCATCATTTTCAGCCACAGGATTATTACTTTCAACAGTCGATTCTTCAAAGCCCAGTTGTATGTAGTCAGTAGTTAAGTGAAAAAATAGAATAACCACAGGTTACAGAGTGGCTTTTTTGAAAACCAAACTATCTGCTACCATATTTGCTTTCCAAAGCAGCTTCCAAGATGCACGCTAGCAAAATATGGGGATGTCCCACATCTATACATCAGAAAACACTCCTCAGAGCCATAATACTAGTAAAATCACATTAGAAAGATTGAAGGGGAATTCCAAAGTTTTGACTAATAAACAGGCAAAGTGAAAGAGTTTGATGTTGAGGAAACCACTGAGACTGAAAACTGGTCATTTCTAGTTGATCTAATCATTTATCTGGGTTTTTTTCCCCCATCTGATTAAAAGATTGATGGCACATTGCTGGTCTATAGGGAAAGATTTGTTTTTGTTTTAATATTTATTTTACTGTTTCTGACAGAGACAGAGAGACAGAGATAGAGAGGCAGAGAGAAGGGGGAGGGCCCAGAGCAGTCTTCATAGATGTTATATTATCAGTTGTTTACATGGTTTCATTCCATACCAGGTAGGCAGGGACCATGCAGGGCAGGAACTGGGCTGGAGGCCTCCCACATGGGAAGCACACCCCAGTTCAGTACACGGGTCTGCACAGTCTAGGGCCAGGATTCGATCCTCAGTCCCCAGGGCTACAAAGGAAGCACTAACTAACTGAGTCACCCCAGCTTCCCTATAGGGAAAGATTTGTTGAAAGACAAGGGAAGAGGATGTTGATAGAACTGGTTTAAAATAAATAAGTAAATAATAAAGCCCTGACCAAACATGTAATCCTGTATAGAAAGCAAAGGAAGTGGGTCCACACAGAGTTTTGTAAACTGGAATAAAATGTTGGAGTTAAGGGATAAGACTCTTGAGCTCAAAGAGCAGTAGCTATGCAAGTTAGAGCATGTCAACTCAGATTTCCTTACCATAAAGCATATTATGCATGAAAACTAGTCCACAGTCTTTCTTTGATAGAAAGAGGGAAGTGAAGAGTAAGAAAGTTGAGAAGTAACTTCAATTCTCATTTCTACCGTCTTTAATAGTAATCAAATAGGAAAATTCTACCGATGAGGCATGTAGAAATTCCATCAATGCAATTTCTTTCCCATATTAGTACACATAGAATCCCACATGTTTGATGGGCTAGTGTTTGCAATGTCATCACTGTTTTTACCAATCGGTTTTCCTTATCTCAGAAAAAAATGCTTTATAAAACATAGGCTAAAAAAAAGAAACAACTGCAAAACAAATCCCAGTTCATTTCCTGTGTTGAATTGGGAAAATAAATAAATGGGTTCATATGGAGAGAAACTATTTTGACATTTTTATTCCTTTGTATTCCCACATGCACACTTCTGAAATAAAAATAAAATGAAACCTATCTCCCATGATGCAATTTAAGTTTAAAATATGTTTGGATATATCCAGAGACAAAATAATGAGTATATTTGAGGCTAGAAATAGTCTATAACTTAAGAGTCTTAAGAATTTAGTGATCATGGATCAAAGAATATCCGAACCTATAGAAAAGTTCTATAAGAGTTTATTTGAGCCAAGTTTTTGAGGATATGCCCAGAAACAAGATCTCAATAAGATGAAAAAATGCTTCAGAGAGTGGCAGTTTTAGTTTCTTTTATGCATTTAGAATCAAGAGAAAACAGAAGCTCCCATGAAATTCATTGGTGTTATATTAAGGAGGCAGAAAGAAGCAGTGGAGAAATCTCTAGGATTAGATAAAAAGCAAAATGGAGAAACATCCTTTTTTTTATTAACTGTTAAATTTATTGGGGTGACATTGGTTGGTAAAAATTACATAGGTTTCAGGTGTACAATTCTAAAGTACATCACCTATGCATTGCGCTGGGTGCTCACCACTGACTCAGTTCTCTTTTCATCACCATATATTTGATGCCCCCTCCTTGCTCACCCACCTCCCTGCTTACCCTCAAGTAACCACTAAACTGGACTCTGTCCATGAGCTTTTGTTTCTTTGTTATTTTCAGTTTTATATTCCACATATAAGTGAAGTCATATGGTTCTTAATTTTAGTCTGACTCATCTCACTTAATATGATAATCTCAAGGACCATCCATGCTATTGCAAGAAACACATTCTTTCACATTGATGGGTGCAGGATAGTTAATAATTAACATTTACTGCACATAGAGATGGTATGCAAGCAACAAGATAACAACAAAGGGTTCTGTGGTCTCCTGATCTGGTGACCTTGCGCTCTGGAGCCTGTGGTTGTCCCTAAGGAGTCTAGAAAAGAAAATAACTCTGACATTTCAAAGGTATGCTATCCTAGATGCATAAGAACACTGGACAGGGCTCACTTCAGGTAAAAGATTAACGTTTGCTAAGGAAGCTCTAGACGTGCGACGTGACTACCTGCTATGACCTGCCCAGTTAGGAATTTGTGATCAGACCATCCTGTGTGGTTATTTCCAGTCACTGAGATTGTCAGTACTGCCATGTGGCTCTCTTGAACTTTTCAGGATTATTACATAGCCCCTTTTTTGTTCACAGTATTATGTTAAGTGAAATAAGCTGAACAGAGAAAGACAAAGACCATATGATATTACTTATATGTGGAACCTAAAAAAATAAAAAAGAGAAACAAATTCATAGATATAGAGAACAAACTGATTGTTGTCAGAAGGGAGGGAGGTAGTGAGCATACAGGCACAAAAGGTGAACAGGATTAAGTACAAGTTTGCAGTTATAAAATAAATCTCAAGTATACAATGTACAGCATAGGGAATATAGTCAATAATGTTATAACTATGTACTAGATGTGTTATGGTGAACACTTTGTAAGGTTTATAAAGGTTGAATCTCTATGTTGTACACCTGAGACTACTAGAACATTGTATGTCAACTAAAACTAAAACTAAATTAAAGAAAGAAAAAGAATTTAGTAGAATTCCACCTCTCATTGATTATGGTTTATTTGAGCTGCTTGCACTGAATGAAGGTCTCCAGCCCATTTGATGAGGTGAGTCAGTTTGTTTACCCCTCAGCCTTTGCAAATGAAACATTTTTTGTGGTTCCTCAATAATGTGACTCAATCATAGGAGAGCTCACTATGTTTCTTTACTTTTTAAAACCTTTGTGCATTTTGATGTTTCTTTTTAATCTGTGAATTTCTTTACCTGAAAACAATAGTTCTGTTTGAAAAAACTGGAGTCTACTTAGATACATTGTAACACAAAATGAGAAGATACCAATGAAGCAGCCTGAAAACATGAGCAAACTGAAACTATAAACATAGCCAATCTTAGTATACCACAAATGCTTTCCATTCAGGAAAATAAACTTCATCAAAGCCAGGGAAAAAATTGCACTGCTTGTAATGCCAGTGCCTATAAGGATGCCTGGCTTATATAGGTGATTGATACAGATTTATTAACTAACACATTAAATGACTGAATGACAGAAGAAATAATTTAGGATTTAGAGACAAATTTAGTTGAAGGATCTTAACGTATATGGCATTTAATTTGCTTTACTCAAACACTGGGGAGCAATGAGGGTGCTAGATGATTATTTGTGGTCTTGTCCAATGCTCACTAGAAGATGCAAAATGTGGGGAAACCGGGATGGCTCAGTGGGTTAGGCGCTCACTTTGCAGCCCCAGGAACCAAGGTTGGAATCCCGGCCCCGGCCCATGTGGGCCCATACACTGAACTGGAGAGTGCCCCCTGTTCAGTTCTCACTGGGGCGAGACCCCGGCCTAGTTCCTGCCTGGTGCAGCCCCGCGCCCACCTGTGCAATGAAACTATGTGGAAAAACCAATGATGTGCAACTATGGAAACTGTTCTGGGCCCTCCCCCTTCTCTCTGTCTGTCTCTGTCTGTCTCTGTCTCTCTCTGTCTCTCTCTCTCTCACTCATTGCCAAAAACAATAAAAATAAATCTTTTAAAAAAAGAAGACACGAAATGTAACTGAAACACTCAGTTGTAATTCAACTTATAGGTTTTTTTGTTTTTTTTTTACTTTTTATTTAGAAATAATTGTGGACTCACGTGCAATTATAAGAAATAATGCACAGTGATTCTGTGGACCCTATACCTAGTAGTTTCCAATGGTAACATCTTGTATAATATCACAACCAGAAAAGTCACATCAATATGATCCAACAACCGTACAAATACATGCACTTGTAATAATACACTTATAAAAAATATGCATTTATTTGTGTGTGTTTGTGTATTTAGTTCTATGCAATTTAATCACATATGTAGATTCATGTGATTCACTTGTATGTCTTTTATTATTTTTAATTTTATTTTATTTCAAAGACTATCTAGCAGACAATAGGTGAAGTAGGCCTTATATGGAAGAAGAATGACAGAAACTGAAGAGTCTATTCCAGGATCTGGATATGTGAACAAACATAAAAAAAAAAAGCCAGGCTAAATTTTCTACAACAGTAGAAATCGAGGGAGATACAAACAGGAAGAATAGGATGAGATCTGCCTGGAGTTACATAGATAAATGAGGAGCAAGTAAGGAGCACATGAAGGAATCACGTGAAGGGCAGAATACAAAAGAAGACAAGCATTGAAAATCGGATAGTATGAAAAAGGCAGGATAGAGGCGAATAAAATCCAGATGTTGGCCAACATGGGAAAATATCTAGGGAAAGATTTGGGATGATGAATGAAGATTTGCCCTTTTGATCTGTAGTTTTCTTCTGGAAACTACAGATCGAATTCTTAAGTTTTGCTTACATTGCTAGTCAGTTCAATTAAAACTCTGAAACCGTGCCATTCCCTAGAGTTTCTGCAATGGTCAGACATCCTGACTTCCTTTCCAATCCTGCTTACTTGCTGTGTAAGAACTTTTGACAGCCTTTCCCAGGAGGCCTGTTGGTTTTATGCCCACTTATTTTCCATCCCTCTATGGTTACTAACATAAAGAATTTATTAAACATTTTATCAGTTTCTTCATTTCTTCTTCAACTAATATTATTTCCTTTTTTTTATTTAAATAACAGCCATCAGCCATATCCCTTTTATAATTCTGATCTGCAATGATATTTATAATTAACTATTCACATTCTTGAGGGATTATGCATACAAATTCTTTGGAAGCTAGTAAACAGTGCTCTCTTTATATCCCTAATTGAGCTGTGAATAAAGAATTCTAATAAAAATAAGATTTTTCCCTGGGTTTAGAAAAAATTAAGATAGACAAAATGGCATTCAAAGAGTAGGCCCACTAAAAATACAATATACTGTTAGGCTCTTGGTTACTTTGGCTGTCCTGATACTACACACAAAGAAATTGTGCCCGTGTATGTATGTACAACATTAAACTTACAACATGAGAGGAAAGCAGATGAAAGTTGACACTAAAACAAGGTGTCATTAAGATAATATTAAAAAATTCAAAGCAATTTATAAAAATTTATTTAAAAAATATATTGGACTTGTGAGATAAGTAAATGTTCTTATGATTCAAGGAAACTGAGCCTAGAATAAATTGGCTTATAGCAGAGTTATTTCAATACAGTACACACTAAAACGTCTGATTAAGTATGGAAAGAAGTGACAAGATTTTATATATTCTTTCCCAACTTACATTAAGCCTATAAAACAAAGATTGCAGAAAACTTTAAAGGCCACCCACTAGCCTGGAAATGTAGTAAAAATGCTTGCTGAAACCCAGAGCAGTAAAGAGGGGAAATGATTTTAATAAAAAGATATCATAACCCCAATTCTATTCCTCTATGTAAATTTAAAATTTAATTTACATGAAGCAGAAAACTTATAATAGAAATTATGACAGAATCAGTGAAATTTATGGGGATCTAAGGTAAACTTAACAGCGCTGTACATTTAAATAAACTCTTTAGAAATCTTTCCACAGCCCTTGGTATCATGGAGTCAACAGAAGCTGAAGATATAGCTGACCACTAAATGACTGCATTCTACGCAAACAGAGAGAGAATCAGGAGTTTAACAAGAGGAACATTTTGCAACCAAAGGACAAATGTAAATTTTAAAAATCAGGGAGAAGCTTTAAATAATAAGTTTTAAATGTACTAATAAAAAAAGAAAGGAATGTAAATAAGGTTTCTCCATGCTAATAGAAGTGTGTGTGTGTGTGTGTGTGTGTGTGTGTGTGTGTGTGTGTGTGTTGGGGGGTGGCGGGGGGGGGGGGGGGGGGGGGAGACAAATTTGAAAATGACTAAAATACAGTAGGTAAAAAAGAGAAATATATTTTGTGTGTCAGGAATGTATTGTGTGTGTCAGGCATCCCCAGGAATATATTCAGGCTCAATAATTCACTTGAAGGATGCACAGGACTGAGAAAGCTGTTACATTTGTGGTTACAGTTTGTTACACCAAAAGGGTACAGATTATAATCAGAAATGAAAAGGGTACATGGAAAGAAAGCAGTCTAGGAGAAACCAGACTCAAGCTTCCAGGTGTCCTCTCCCAGCAAAGTCATACAAACAAATGTAATTACACCAACAATGATGTGTGATGACACATGTCAAGTGTTGTCAGCCAAGGAAGCTCACCTGAACCTTGTGTCCAAGAGTTTTATTAGGGGATCAGTCACGTAGACATACAGGATTTACCTCAGCTTCCTTAGACTCCAGCCCCACAGAGCAAAAATGGAGTTCACCATAAATCATATTTGTTAGTATAAACAAATCTGCTCATATTGGTACCTTGTGGGCTATGACATCAGGCATACAACAATGTTTTTATCAGGAAGAATGGTCCAAGGACCCAGAGATTAACTTCCAAGAGCTGTTCACATACATTTCTTGGGAACGTAGAGGGTCTGAGCAACTCACACCTGAAGAGTTAACCTGTGTCTGCACACATTTATAAAACTAAAAGGAAAAAATTAGTGAGTAAGTTGAACACAAGAATAGACACAAAGAAAATATAAATGAATACATTGAAAGATGGAGACAAGGGAATAAATTCTATACAAATTGACAAAAGGAAGTATAGAGACATAAAGGGTGAAATGGGAACGTTGTAGCCCACTACACAGTTACTGAAGGAGGAAATAGATTAAAGTTTTCATTGTTCAGAGATGAGGATGCCTTACAGAGTTCTGAAAAATGTGTGTAACTATTTTCAGTTTGACATGATTGCCCCATTGTTACAAGAAGTCTGGCTTCCCTGACACCCACTCACCAAAAGTCAGGGTGGTTGACCTTCTCATATGGTAAGTTCATGGTTCCAACTACAAGTGTTCTGAGAGAGAAGACATGGAAGCTATCAATCTCCTACGTCCTGGGCCAGAAACTGGCACTCCCATTGTTCTCTACTATTGTGGAGTCAAAGATGATCTCCAGATTCAAGAGAAGAAATAGACCACACCTTTCAATGAAAAACATTGCAAAAAAATGTGTGTCTATCATCTAATGTACCACACCTCCCATCACTGTGATGACAAAAAATGTCCTTGCCCATTTTCCAAAATTCCTCCCAGAAAAAGGGAATACATCCTCTGAAATTACTGTTCATAAGATTTAAATTTTTTCAGTCTCACTTTCAGAGAATTTTTATTCCCAAGAACCTGAGCTCTAATATTTAGTTTGAGTGAAGGAGCTGTTTTCTCTGGGGAAGTAGTCACACCCACGAACAATTTTATGATCATGCTTAGGATACTTCTGCGGGCCTAGGAAGGAATTTACAAGCCTAACCAGTATTCTTTTCCTAGGGATTAACTCTTCCTGTTTTTGAGGTGTTGTAAGGCAATCACCAAGTGTGTCTATTTTGGCAGACAAATACATTTCTGGTTTATCTCCAGGGAATTCCCAAAGTGAGTATCCTATTTAGAAACAGAGGACCTAGGCTCATAAATCTTTTTAGATTTCTCCTGGAAGAGGTATAAGCAGACTTCTCTGGGCTCTCATCACTTGGTCATCAACTACAAACTTCGTGGTAGAAACTATATTTAAACATCTTTCAATCCTGTTCAGCTGGAGCTACTTGGGTAGTGCTAGGAGAAGAGGAAACAATGGAAAGGTTCCAGGGTCCAGACCAAACAGTTCTGAGGGCCGGAGCTTCTGCAGAGCCAGAGCTAATCTGATGCTGAGGCCCGGGATGGGAGCTAGGTTGACATTGGTGCCTGTGGCTGCAAGAACACTGCAAAGGAAGGGCTCTTTTTGGTATTCTCCAGCCCACCATCTTTCAAAACTTCTGCTAAAACACAAACTTTCTAAACTACATTTCAGTCCCATTAACTTTTTTCTGAAACTAAGTATGAACATGGACATTTATGTAAAGCCAGAAACTTCAGAACTGGGTGGAGGCTCTCCCCAGTGCATTAGTAGCCTCTATAAACCACGACTACACATCTTCTTTCTCTTAGCTGTGGGTTGGAAGAATTTCCTGAGCCTTTTGCTTTCTCATAGGTGAATAAGCTCTGTCAATTTGTGGGTTACACCTTTCCCACTTCTTAGAATTTCTTTATTCTGTCATTTCCAGTGAGCCATGATTAAATACTGAGGTCAGCTGCCGGGGCTGGGGTCACTAAGTTAATTGCTGTCTATTTGCTTGGAGTTTCCAAAGTTTCCACTTGTTACATTTAGGTTATGCTTATGAATAGTACACACTATGTAAATATTTCTAAATGGCTTACTAATCCAGGATCCTGTGCTATGTGTCCTTCTTGAGACTACTCATTCCACATCACTGCCTCGGTCAATATATTTCAAACTATCTAACACCTATGTAGCCCCCTGGTGATTCTGATATAGGGCACTGTAGAGGTAAAGGGGAGTATTAACATTGTGGGTCCCTTTGTGTCAGTGTTTCTTTTTAAAATCAGTTAGAGGTATAGAGAAGTTGTCCGTTCTCTGAACAAAGAAAAACCTTTGGTGTTTTTCATAAACCCAATTATTTCTAAACAATGCCATGCATGAGTTTATCACTAATGAATACAGGTTACAACAATTAATTTTGTTAGATTTGTTTGGGTCTAAACTAAACAATAGACTAACTGCATGACAAAATTGGAATGTTAAATTATTTCTTTTTTATTTTTGTTAAAACAGCAGATTAATTTTTTAAAGCCAAATCCAAAGGAGGCATTTTCCAGAAAGTCACTAACTGTAATTATAATTTATAACATATGGGAATTTTAGCTGTGCCAATTGGAGCTTGGAAGGAAATGGTGTAGAGTTACTTGTCTCTTTGTGTAGGTCATGTTACAATGCTTCTCAAAGACTAATCCAATATTCAGTGTGTGTTGTACAGTAACATCTACAGTGAGAAAGGGGGAAGAAAAGCTGAGCTGGTCAAATGCTATGTCCTCTTTTGTGAGGTCAGCCAACAGGGACTGTAACAGCTAATATCCTAGACAGTGGGAATGCAGTAGACGTTTTTTTCCCTTCTCTCCCAGGAGAAAAAATAAATATCAAGGCAGTAGTTCTGAAATCCAGAAAAATCACAGCTGGAAACCCAAAATAAACCATTCTCAACCCTCAGATTCTATCATTTTATCTATTATCTCCTCAAGAGTACAGCAAAGTAGGACATTAACTTCACAAGAGTTTTCATCCCAATTTCTACCAAGGGATACCAAATAGAGGTAACTTGCCACTTAGGTAAGATTTATTGTACACCTTTAAATTTTAATGTCACATATAACTATTTAATGTAAATTATTCCAATCCTTTTACATTTTCTTTCAGCAAATTGACTTCTATCACATTTTTTACCATGTCAAAGAACCCTTTATGTAGTCTAACCTGGATGCCTTCCTGAATTATAGATTTTACTCCCTATTTAGTTCCCATTTTTCCTCCTTGGAAAGGTTTCACTCCAACTCTCCTCCTCTTGCCTGAGGAACTGGGAATGAGATGTAGGATGCTTCAAAATTATGTCACAATCAAACTTTTTACCACAAGCTTGTTGCCTTATTTCTATTTGGAAGTAAAAAGAACAGCAAAGAAAATGAGAGAGAAAGGATGAGGATGTCCAGCCTTTCGTATTATTACTGGCATCATAATAACTATACATTTAATTCACATGGATCTTGGCCATATAGTATGTCCAGTGAGGTTCACCTCACCTTAGGATAGATAAGGTACATACCAAATGGTAGAACCAAGCCATCGCCACTGCCCATCTCACATCTGTTTTCAGTAACACCTGAAAATTCTCTCACCAACTGAAAATCCTGTTTAGCATACGAGGGCTGTCCAGGAAAAATCTAGCCATAAATGCCTCTATTTTTCATATTACATGACTGGATACTTTCCAGACAGCCCTCATGTTTCTGTAGATTCTACCAGTTATATTAACATCCATAAAAAATCTTCCTCCTCTAAAGTACTGATAGAAGCTTATAAATAACATTATAAATTCATTTTAATACAATGTTCTCTCTATAATAGTAGCACACAATTTTATGGCACTTTCTATGTACCAGGCACTGTTCTGTTTCACTCAGACTCCTCTGTACCCCATCATGTCCCTATGAGGTATGATTGTACCCTCATGTAATGGTATAGATGGGGAAACTGAGACACATAGAAGCTAAGTAACTTGCCCAAGGTATCAAAGGCACTAAACAACAGGCCATGGGTTTGAACTCAGGAGGTCTTGATTCCAGGTTCATGTTCTTAACTATGGTATACTGCCTATCTAGCCAACATAGAACAACTGTCCTGAAGGAATCAAGATTGACTGAGCCACGGTGCTTCCTCAAAGGAAGCAAAGACCTAGGGAACCCCATAGTGACTTTAGTGTTGGGGTTCTACACCAAAGAAAACATTGGCTACTGATGAGAAAGGACAGGTATCCCTTGATTCAGAAATTTCCTGATACACAGCTCTTCTGAGGTTCATTTATATTAAACAGAAACATAAAACATTCCTGAGAATAATATGCATTTAAAGGCATTTTGGCTTACCTGGAGTATAGAGAACCAGTGTTGTACATATATCATTAGTCTGCAGCTCATCAAGTTAATTTTACAAACATTAAACATCTATTATTTATAAGAAACTAGACCAAGTAACAGGGAGATGCCTTGCTATTAAACTCAACTTTAGAGCACTGGTCCTTGAACTTTGCCATGTATTATAACCACCTGGGGAGTTCCAGTGAAATGTTTCAATGGGAAAAATTCCAATGACCCCAGGAAAGTAAATTCAGAATCTCTAGGGTGGGACAAAGACATGTAGGTTTTTTTAAAGCTCTCCAGTTATTCCAATGTGAAGTCAAGGTTGAGAATGCTGAGAACCGCTGCTTTTGAATTTCCGTTGTGTCAGAGTATACGTGCCCTTAGCAAAAAGATCTCTCTTGCCCTTGCATTTTCTTTTATCTTTTTCTTTCCTGAACAGAGAGATAATGGGCTGTAGTTTTCTTATTGCATTTTATTTAACCTATTTAGAGTGCCTTTTTCTGGAGCACTTTTGCTTCTAATTCAAAATTGGCAGCAGGGGGATGAATGGTGCAGGGTAGGTGTGGTCACTGCTACTTGCTTTTCGTTTTGGACCATGGGAGATTCCTTGGGCAGTTAGACAAGTAGTATAATGTAAAAAGCTCTAGGCTCTAATGCTAGACAAATTTGATCCCTTGGTCATCTTCAATCCAGATATTATTTACTTCACTTTACGAATAAAGCCAAATATTTTTCAACAGTATGAAACCCATCTTACAGGATAAAAAAGAAAGTGGTGTGAGGATAGAAGCTGGAGAAAGGATAAATGTAGTGAATTACCACCTCTGTCCCCCAGGAAATGTCCTGTTACCAGGTGATGGCATTTTGCATTGCCCAGGTTACTAAATTATTTTCCAGGGTGTTGATAAAACAAAAGCACTCCTCGTTATATGTTCTAAAATTTGGACTTTGTTATGGTGTCTATCTTATAAAAATTCCTAATACTCAGCTACCTGGCTTTTATATTCTTGCTTCCTTGTACATTCTTTGTACATATTTTTTACTTCAAAAGAATGACATCTTTAGACCTGTTTCAGAGCCAGTGATGATACGGCTTTAGATCATTATTACAATATTCTAAATAGAACCATATTGTTTTGAATTCAAATAAATTTCTATGCTAATAAAAAAAATGACTTCGGATGAATCGCTTAACTCTTTTAGTTTTGATTTTTCTTTTTGTGGTAATGATGCCTGTTCATGAAAACTAAATAACGTATGTAAAGTGCCTGGTACAAAGTAGGTGCTCAATGAATGACATCTTCTATCTACTATATCTTGCTAATTAAAATGAATTCTGGGGGAAGCCAGGATGGTTCAGTAGGTTAAGCACTTGCTTTGCAGCCTGAGGGACTGAGGATCAAATCCGGCCCCAGACCCATGTGGACCCATATGCTGAACTAGGGTGTGCTTCCTAGTCTTTCCCTGACTCAGCCCCTGGCCTGAGGGAGCTTGCCTCCCACGTGGTAGGCCCCCAGCCCAGTTCCTGCCCTGCAAGACCCCCACCCACCTGTGTGGAACAAAACCATGTCAAAAACTGATGGCATGCAACTATGGAAACTGCTCTGGGCCATCTCCCTTCTTTCTGTCTCTCTCTGTCTCTGTCTCTCTGTCTCTGTCAAAAACAGTAAAATAAATCTTAAAAAAAATTTTGTTAATAAAATAATTTTTGTTCCTTTTTGAGGCCTTCTTTGCTTGATTCCTTTACAACTTTCATGCTATATGATGAATTGGAGGGGCTAACTTACCCCCATTCAGAAAAAAAGTCTTTGAAACTCTATTTCCTTTAGCAGCAGTTTCCCACACTGATCCGCTGAAGTCACATCTTGGCTTGTCTTAAGTTTTCAATTCTTCAGATTCTTTTGTCTCTTTCATATTTTTCCCCATAGCGTCAGACTTCCACTTAAAAATGGCCTTTGCTCTTGAGATCTTTCCATATAGTTCCTTCCCTTTAGCTTTCTACTTCCTGTGCTGATTTCCACTTTATCCTCTCGATGTGCTTTCAAATACATAAAATGGACACTAAAACATTTTATTCCAGCTTTTTACTTCAGCTTTTACTTTTAAGATTAAGGCGAGAAACCCAATGAATATTTCATGTGGAACCCTTCTTAGCCTTCATTTGCTGAGGTAGACATAATACCAGCAAAAAGGCTATAATAAAATAAGCCCAATAAAGATAACCAGACAGAATATATTAAGAGACCCAAATTTATGACTGCTTGATGAGTCAAAATGTTCTAGAAGACTTGTAAATTCCCTTTTTACTTCACCTTCCTTAATCTCTTTTCTTGGTGCTGTTTAGCATCATCCATAGCCTCTATCCTTTACCAGTTTTCTTTTTTAAATCCATGAGCACTTCCTATTATCTAGTCTAAGTACTTTGCTTTCACTTTTACCAATTGTGGAACAGACTGAAAGGGATGAGCCTCTGTGGTCCTCTGAGATATCTCTGAATATGACAACCTTGGTCCCATTTTATGCACTAGATCTGCTTCTTCTCTTTGTTTATTCTCCCCACACTTTATCCTAATGATAGATGGACAACCCCATAATACATGATCTTCTTTCAGTACAGAAGGTGGAGTTGCCTATGGAAGTTTGACTTATATCTGATGCCTTTCTCTTTTCTCCAGCCCACTCACTGACTAAGAAGATGCCAGACATGCATTCATGAGGTGTTATGAGTTAGCAGTGAACTCACATTCACTGTTTTAAAGATAGCCACATCATCAGCCTGTCATATTCTAGTTGGCTCATCAATATTTGCGTATGTAATTTAGCTATCTTTTCCTGTTTCCTCAACCTTTTAGTAAAATTTGCAACCTTCCTCTCACCACTTATATCTGTGCCTCTTATGCACTGTTGTTTCTGCTAAATTACTTCTGCCTCAAAGATGTGATGTAACTTCTTTAATTTTCTTTGCCATAAATGGAGTCCATGAGGGTTTTATTTTGCAGATATTATTTTTAAAGAATACTATCACTTAATAATTTAAAATATTCTGAATTTTGCTCTATTTCTTTTGGCATTGAAATGTGTGTGTGTGTGTGTGTGTGTGTGTGTGTGTATCCTAAAAGCAGACTATCTTCAATGTAATGCCTATGGCCCATTGAGAACTGATTTAATGTAGGTACTAGTTTGTCAATATTTTTAAGCTTTTAAAAATTAAATCTTTACTAGTGTGCAATTTAAGTTACTCTTGGGAAAGTCTGGATAATATTGATAAAATACAATATCTAAGATTCAGAGATTAATTAATTTACCCAAGGTTATCTATTCTCTCTAGAAGTTTTATAAACTTGATCTCTAAAGGTTGTGCATTAGGACTTAGACTTCAACATATGAATTTGGGGGAGACACAACTCAATTCATAGTATATGCATGATTTTCATTTAATATAAAACTTATTATGAATGCCATAACATGGGCCTTTGATACTTCTAGCGCACACTATAAAACATGTTATGTATTATACAATTATATCAAAATTCATATTATATCTATATTTTAAATATGTAGAAGTAATGTATAGGAAGCCATATTATATCTAGATTTAAGATATGTATCTTACAGAATGAAAGTCATTTTTCAAATGTTATGTGGGAATAAAATATTTAGTACATATAGATCTTCTAGGTAAGTAAATGCACCTTTAATATTATAAACACTTAACAGAATTATTTGTAGCATGTTCACTAGTCTTTCTCTTATAAACAGCATATTAAAAAAATAAACCAAAAATGTTTCTTGACAATGCAAGGTCATCATTTAGAAGGTCAAGTTTTGGGGAAGCCGGGATGGCTCAGTGGGTTGAGCGCTCACTTTGTAGCGCCGGGGATCGGGGATCGAGTCCTAGCCCCGGCCTGTGCGGAACCATGTGCTGACCTGGGAGCTCCCCCAATTCAGTTCTCTCTCTCTCTCTCTCTCTCTCTCTCTCTCTCTCTCTCTCTCTCTCTCTCTCTCTCTCTCTCTGTCAAAAATAAATAAATAAATATTTAAATATTTAAAAATAAATAAATAAATAAAATGTTATTAAAAAAGAAGGTCAAGTTTTATGCTCTAACAGTGAAGGATAAAAGATATACTGTACTGTTTCCCTCTAATAAGAGACCCGGATTCAACATCTTCATACTCAAAAATAAGACAAATGGAGAAAAAACACAACCTAGGTACTTCAGATAGCAGGCCTATTATACTGCTATACACTGTTATTTATTGGATAATCTTCTATAGTAAATTGCAACATTTTCTTTTACATTTAACTCTGAATCAATAAGATGTGACCGAAGGGCCTACAGTTTTATACCTGGGAAAGAATGTGAACTCTGTAACTTTTAAGTTTCTTACTACACGTTTTTTATTTGTGTGTGTGTGTGTGTGTGTGTGTGTGCATGCTATCTTAAGGATTAAAATTACTGAAAGTCCAGTGATAAGTAAAGACCCATATATATAAAAGTAGTCAAGCTACAATTAATTGAAATATTCTACAATTCAGGCTTTTCACTAAATGTACTGTATTTATAAGCATAAGTGGAAAATGTTTTATTGGAATGATGATTGTTATTGAAATACAATCATGTAAATACAAATTCCATTGGGAGTTGCATATGTAACAAGTACTAATTTTAATGTACATACTTCCTTTTCTCATAGACTGCACATATGTAAATAATTTAAACTAAATATAAACAAATGTTTTTGTATAGTCACAAGAATGTAATTTGGCTTTCTCATTACAATAATGTCATTTTATACATTTCAGTCTTTATTCTATTTCTATTGAGCTGACATAATTTTACTAACATTTTTAGTTATTTTGATAGACTTGTATTACTATTTGGTAAAACTAAGCCCTAATTGTATCTTTTTTTTAATTATTTATTTTGGGGGAAGCCGGGATGGCTCAGTGGGTTAAGCACTCAATTTGCAGCCCCGGGGACCGAGGATCAAATCCCCACTTCAGTTCTCACTGGGGTGAGACCCCGGCCCAGTTCCTGCCCTGTGCAGCCCCACCCACCTGTGGAATGAAACTATGTGGAAAAACCAATGATGTGCAACTATGGAGACTGTTCTGGGCCCTCCCCAATTCTCTCTGTCTCTGTCTCTGTATCTCTCTCTCTCTCTCTGTCAAAAACAATAAAAATAAATAAATAAATATATATATATATTTTGGTTTTGACAGAGACAGAGACAGACAGAGACAGAGAGAAGGGGGAGGGCCCAGAGCAGTTTCCATAGTTGTGTGTCATCAGTTTTTCACATGGTTTTACTCCACACAGGTGGGCAGGCACCATGCAGGGAGGGAGCTAGGCTGGGGACCTCCAGCCTCCTTGAGCCAGGGGTCAAACCAGGGGGTGAGAACTGGGCTAGGAGCCTCAAACATGGGAGGCACACCCCAGTTCAGTATATGTGCCTGCATGGGCCAGGGCCGGGATTCGATCCTCAGTTCCCAGGGCTGCAAAGCGAGTGCTTAACCTGCTGAGCCATCCCAGCTTCCCTACTAATTATATCTTGAATATACAATATTCATTACTTTAAGTAACATTCACGTATATATTATACATATAGTACATCTATGTACATTTTGAAGTTTTAGAACATATTTGTTTACTTTCAAAATTCAATATGTATAATTCCAGGTGGATATAAAATAAAAACTATAGATTGTGAGTATTAATGAAGAGATTAGTTTTAGATAAGTAAGATTTTTTTATAAAAGAGATTTGGCAAATATTTCATATTGAGATTTTTCTAAAATTTCTGATTTATTTTTTCTAAGATTGAACTACTACTTCACCAAAAAGGTCTTCTGGATGAATAGAATCTGACCTTAGTTTTCACACTGGCAACCCCAACTTGGTAGATCAAGGCACTGAATATTCTGTGAAGATCACAAAGTAAGATTTTCCCTAAACTTTATAGACAATGCTTTAATAATAAGATAGTTCTTTTAAGATTCCTTTGTTGTCACAATCCTTGGCAGAAGTAATGTGATATAGTAAAAAGTTCAGAGCTTAGCTTCAAAGTTTTTTTAAAGAAATCTGAGACTATGTATCAAGAAACTAAATTATTCATATTCTTTGACTTAGTACAGAGTGTTTTTCTCTTATGGACCTATTATTAAACAAAAAACTATTAATTAATATTAAAATTATGCACAAGGCATTAGAATACTTTTTATGTAATAAACATCTGCAAACATTTAATTTATATGATAGAATATTATGTTGTTCTAAAAATGTAAGGCCTAAAATTAAGGCCCACTATTATGCACCTCTTGAACACGTGGAAATCAGGATGACCTAGAACGGTATAACCACAAGTTCCCCTCTCTATTCTGCCCCAACAGATAAGGTATAAGCACTGAATGACCCTGTCCAATACTATCAGCAATATTATGTGATTCATTAAACAATACTAGTGGAAATTACAATACAATACTAAATTTTGGGTGCTTGTATTCTGACATAATTATTACTTGACATTTGTAATGGACTGGGATTTGAATTACTTTTTTTTTTTTCAACTACTGATCATCAAAAGACCACATCTATGATAATTTCAAACATCTAAGAGGCTTGTTTTTATCTGAACCATTTGATAGTATGTAATTACAGGTTAATACTCTATTTCAAAAGGCCTCAGAAACTATCATTTGAAGCATTCACAGATATATGTGTTATATCAGACAGGGGAGCTTAGTTCTAGAAAAGCAAGATTAATAATGATAGATGGTGGACCAGAATATAGTTTGAGTGCTAACAAGGTATTGAGTGAAATTAAGTGAATCAGGGGAAAAAACAAATGAACAAAAAACTTCTGGGACCTATTCTGAAGTAAATTACCACCAAATAAAATATTTTTCTTCACTTGAAGATATAAAAAATAAATAAAAATAATTTTAAAACAATAAAAAAGCAAATCAGAACTGAGAGAAATACATCCCATCAGATACGTCTTCTTTCTAATTTTACTTCCCTGAATAAGGTGTTCACTTTTGTCCAGAGCTTACAAATTAGTTCCTTTCTCTCTGTTTGTCTTTATAGCTATGGGTTGGGAATAGATTCTGTTTTTCCCATGTGAACATCACCAATTATAACAATAGGCAAAGATTTCAATGGTTATAGCTAAGTGTGTTTTGGCTGATTTTCTTTCATAAAATATGATGGGATATCTAAAAATCCACAGAATCAATGTCGGAAGGCATACAAACATATAACTCTGACTTAAAAAGGGTTTCCCAAGGATGGGACCCACCTCTAGATGATCTACATAATCTAATGAATAGGAGGCCAGGCAGTCCCCCAACACTTAACTTTCTTGTTCAAAATACCAAAGTCACCTCTTAGCTTTCAAAAAAAAAAGCTTTCTCAAGTTGTATCCCTAATTTTTATGATATAAAGCTTTATCTGCAAATGATTTGGGCAGAATTATAATAGTCACCCTTGAGTAGTAGAGTAGTAGCACTTTCAATTTACAATAGAAGCTCAGAAGAAAGTAGGGGATCCCTGATAAGGAAAAGCACCAGGACCTAGAGATGAATGAGATTTATTGTATCATTTTACGAAGGTATCAATATCTTTTGTACAAGTTCAGAAATATACATTTAACCACACACATGGGCACACACACGTATACACACAAACATTTTTTACATTAATTACACAGCGAGGATTGCCTCCTCATGAAGGCCATGTCTATTGGGTCACCTCAACTTCTAATTATAGTCTCACTTTAAAATTCAGCTTTAAGGGGAAGCCAGGATGGCTCAGTGGGTTAAGCGCTCACTTTGCAGACCAGGGGACCGAGGATCAAATCCTGGCGCAGGCCCGTGAGGACCCACATGCTGAACTGGGGTGTGCCCCCAGTTCAGTTCTCACTGAGGCGAGACCCCGGCCCAGTTCCTGCCCTGTGTAGCCTCACACCCACCTGTGGAATAAAACTATGTGGAAAAACCAATGATGTACAACTATGAAGACTGTTTAGGGCCCTCCCCCTTCTCTCTGTCTCTGTATCTCTCTCTCTCTCTCTCTCTCTCTCTCTCTCTCTCTGTCAAAAACAATAAAAAAATAAAATAAAATAAATCTTTAAAATTCAGCTTTAAGCACAACATTTATTGAGGCACAAAGAACTGTTACTCTTTCCCAGCTTCAGGAACTGGGACTAAGGTTAAAATTTTATCACAGCCAGAAATCATTCAACATACTCGACTCATGCATTAAACAAACCAACCAATAAATTTAAACAAGTCTATTCTTGTTCTTTTCTTTGACCTATAGTAGCACTGAGATTTGATTTTGCTTCATTAGCTATATGTAGGTATATCTAGCTGATTATTTATTGAGGAAACTACCAAAACATCCTTTTGCTACAGCATCACTTGTTAAATATCTTACCAAAAGTGTCAGTACTGACATATAGTTTTGAGATAATCCCTAGAAAAACTTTAAATCTCAGTGAACAGAAATTTACTAATTTTAATTAAATTATTTAAATTTTCATTTATTTAGATAACAGAGCAACAAACTAAAATCTAGAGAAGTTCTCAATGGAACCATATATAAAACTTGAGTATTAATAATAGAAAAGCGTCAAGTTTGCACAAATCTCAAATCATAACTCCAACTCATGTTCATCATGGAAACTGCATTTTTCTCACACCTCTGCATGTCCAGTTATCTTTAAAACTAAACATGGAAGTGCTCAAATACCAAAGAGATGACTCTTTTATGTTATTTATGGCCTGATCAGGGCAGGAAGTATCAGAAACCTCATGAGGATTCCCTTCCTTGTGTTATTTTCAGCATTATGTTTCATGTTTTTAGAGGTCTGCGTAGTTCACAGGGCTTTGTGAAAAGCAAATGAATCTGAATCTTTTTTCAAAAGCAAGTCTTAAATGCCCTCATAGTTGTATTCTTTAATTTTATATGCGCTAGGAGAAATGTACCCCAGAAAGTTAACAATTCCTGGTCTATACACTAGACTCAATAAAAAAGCAAGAGGTTCCCATTAATTCAAAAGGTTTAATCTAATCTTACTCAAAATAATCACACAACTCTCATGTCTATGAATAAGCCAAGGACTGAGTTGGATACAGAGCATACAATTCAATATACTTATCCCTATTCATACTTGGCTAATAGCAAGTGTCTTTGATTCCATAAAAAATACCAAGTCACAAAGTTTTCAGTGAAAGAAAACTACAGAAAAGTAGAACTAAATTCCATCATCAAAAATCATAAAGGCACAACAAAAAGAACTCAGCAAGAGGATAATAAGGTACAGTAATTCTAACCAAGATCACTGTTAGTGTATTATCTCCCCTGTCTGAAGAAAAGGCGCCTCCAGTAGTGAAGACACATTGAAAAAAGGATGCCCTGCCTACAGAAAAAGGGATTCGCATTTGTATCCTAGGGCACATGACTTGGGTGTAGAGCGCGGGCTACGGAATTCTGCCCCCATCTCTCTATCTAGGTACACTGATATTGTACCCAGCACACAACCATAAAGCAGCCTCTTCTTTCTATATAACTGTTGTCACAGTTCACATGCCCAAAGTCTAAAACTTGTCAGCAGGTGATGGATTTAAATATCACTCTCATTTTGTCTTCTATTTATCTTCACTGGGACTTCAGGAACTCCAAAGGTATTTTCTACTGCTAGGATTAGTATACTCTTAATCTTATGAAATAGGAAGCAATGGAAAGGAGAAAAGAGTAGTAAAAGGACAGAATAGCCTTTTTATGTAGGATTAGTGGAGAAGACCATATAAATTTCGTGGACCAAATGTTGCTTTTCCAGGTATATTGAATTTTATAAATTATTTATAAGGCTGACAAACAAAAAACACAACTGTTACAAATGACCTGATGTTTGTCAAAATTTAGGCTATACTGCTTTTCAAAAACATGGAAACAAATATTTTTGCCATATGCTTTATCAATGACAGAATCATGTAAAATTATGTAAGAATTCCATATTGCTTTAGCCCAGCAAGGGTTACAGTATCCTTTGTTCTGCTCTATGTTCTAACCCGGGTTGTCAACTTTGTAGATAGTCAGCTATTGAATGTTGAAAGGCATGTAAACAATCATGTCAAATTTCTTCAATAGCAGGTTGACAGGATAAATTGTACACTAGGTTAGAGAATACATTATTTTGTGACCAGAATGCAAATATAAAAGATTTGAAGCAACTCTTCTCATACTACATTCTTCATTTGCCTCCAGGTTGAACCATTGCCATTCACATTTAGAGGAGAAATACTGCCTAACACACTCCATCTACAAGGCTTGTCTAGTTTCAAGAGCATCCCTTCCCTTGCAAAGTGTGTTTAACCATACTTGACAATAATGCTACAAAAAAATTTGGAGGGGAAACCGGGATGGGTTAGTGGTTTGAGCACTTGCTTTGCAGCCCTGGGATCAGGGATCAAATCCCAGCCCCAGCCCATGCAGATCCATATGCTGAACTGGGATGTGCTTCTCATGTGGAAGTCCCCCAGTTGGGCCCCTGGCTTGACGGAGCGTGCCTTTCATGTAGGAGGCCCCCACCCAGGTTCCCGTCCTGTGCAGCCCCCGCCCACCTGTGTGCAATGAAACCATGTCAAAAACTGATGTCATACAACTATGGAGACTGCTGTAGGCCCTCCCCTTCTCTCTGCCTCTCTCTGTCTCTGTTTCTCTCTATCTCTGTCAAAAACAATAAAATTAATCTTTTCCAAAAATTTGGAGACACATTTTGAAGTACAGTTTATCTTTAATACCAATATATTTAACTTGAGAGAGAATAAACCTATATTCTATCCCGAGGGTCAGAAAATGATAGCCCTCAGGCCAAATTAAGATCACAGGACTGTTTTTATTGGTAGTTTTATTGGAACACAGCCACACTAATTTAAATACTCTATATGTCTGCTATCACACTCCAACAGCCAAACTGGGTAGTTGGGACAGATATATGATATGGCCTACCAAACCAAAAATGTTTATGTCACCATCTGGCTCTTTACAGAAAAAGTTAGTGGACCCTTGTTTTAAAGGCTGTTTTGTCATTTATGATCTGTGTGAAGCCACCTGACCTACCTAATTTCTCCAAGAAATTTAAAGCTAGTGATTTCATCCAGCTTTTGTGAGGATTACGTAGAGCTGATGAAGCACTTATCCCAGGAATGGATACATAGTGCATTAGTATTACAAAGGTGATGAATAATTGATCTTGATTCTGTTTACATGTTTTTTATCTCTTTCAAAGAAAGTTTTGAAAAACTTTGCAGAGTAAACTCTGAAACTGAAATAGGACAGGTGAAGAAGAATTTTTAAAAATCTTTGATGCATGCAGTCAGAGGAAAAAGAGGACACTGGGAACAGAGACGTGTATGTTAAATTGCCATCATTTCTTTTTCTCTCTTCTTAAGTCTGCAGACTTATCCCCATGACTTTTTTGTTGTTATGATCCATCCTGAAGCACAGAGAATACCAAAAAAAGTGTACCCCAAAAGGTTTGGGCCAAACCACCTGCCCAAGGATGTCTATGAAGCTTTAGTTTAGATTGTGTGTTCTAATGAACTGCGTGTTCTGTGGTATTACTGATGCCACTCTGAAGTAAGTGATAAATGCTAGAAAGATGATTGTTTTATGATGGAAAAGATGTACAGAGATTTTTTTATCCTTATATAAAAATTCAAAAAATAAAACTGCTGTCCTAAACCTAATGAGCCATCTCTTGATACAAATGAGAATTGCTCAAGAAACTCCCCCTGCCCAAACGTACATATATTTCTCTGTGGTTCTCAAACAAGTTCCTGCCACCCTGCTACTCCCCATCTCCTAGGGAACAATTAGTGATGTTCAGAGATACTGTTAGTTGTCCCAACAGGGGTCTGGGGATGAATGGGTCCCACCGATCTCTAATTTGTAGAGGCTAAACATGCTGTTAAGCATTCTACAGCACCCCCCCCCCCGCCACACACACACGCACACACACATACACACAAACACAGAATTATCCATTCCCAAATGTCATTAGTGCTAAGGTTGAAAAAATCTTACCTCACTGAAGTCATTTTAAAAGTCAAAACCACAAAGCCCATAGCAAATTAACCAGTCTGTAACACTGGTTAGTCCTTTTAGAATGGACTCCAGATGGCTTGGATTAAGTTTAAATTAACTGTTCTTTCTCTCTCCTTAGCTTAAAGACACTGATATAACCATAGTCAACTACTTCACTCATTAAATCCCTCTTTACTATGCATAAGGCACTACAATAAACACAGAGGATAAAATAGTGAGCAAAACAAACAGTGACTAGAGTTATGTTTATACTGTTAGTTTTCACGCTTTACTCAATGCGTCTTAGTTTTGACTTTACCATTTGCTAGGTACTAGACTGAATGCTGCTAGGTAAAATGAAGAAAGAAAGAAATTCCCTAGAGAACATTATAATAACTCTGATGTGATGTGATGAGTGCTGCAGGATACTTTGGTCACACACACACACACACACACACACACACACACACACACACACACACACACACACACACACACACACACACACACACACACACACACACACACACACACACACACACACACACACACACACACACACAAAAATGAATCCCAGTCTTGGGAAATTAGGAGAGACTTCCCAGAGGGTGTGACATCTAAGTAAGACCTGAAGAGAGCACACAACTTGGCCAGGCAGGCAAGTTGGCAGTGTTTGGGGGAGGGGTAAGCATTTCAATGTGGTTGAAGCATGAAGAGATGAACCTGGTGCGTAAGCACAGCCAAATCATAATAAAGTTTATATCACCTATTTGAGGTTTGGACCTTATCCTAAGGACAATTGGAATGGTGGATAGGTATTAATTACAGAGACATGATCTGGTGTTCACTTTGACAAAATCATTCTGGAAAAGATAAAAGAACAAACAAAACCATGGACACTGGCAGATGAGGAGAAACTTTGTAAACCCAAATAGATGGCAGTTTTATTAAAACAGTTCAACAAATATTGTGACTTAGAGTAAAGAGGTGAAAGATGGGATGAAGATAAGTAGGAGCCTTGGGAGGTTTAAATACATTTTTTTTAATTACTTTTCATTGTTTTTGACAGAGAGAGAGAGAAAGAGAGTGATACAAAGACAGAGAGAGAACTGAACTGGGGGCACTCCCCAGTTCAGCACATGGGTCCGCAAGGGCCAGGGCCAGGATTCGATCCTTGGTCCCCAGCGCTGCAAAGTGAGCACTTAACCCACTGAGCCATCCCAGCTTCCCCCTTGGGTGGTTTAGAAGGTAAAAGGAATAGGAAACAATCATTGATATAGTGAGTGAGGACAAAATTCAAGAATGATGTCATTTTCTACCTTAGACAAGTCAGTAAATTGTGGCATGAGATAATGAGGATAATTTTGGTCGTATTTTGGAGTCATTGTGAGACACTCTAGGAGAGCTGTTTGATAGAAACATGTGCATCTTCCTGCTCTTCTCCTCTCTCACTCCAAGTCCAAATTGATGTCTCTCCATTGGTATCATTTTAGAAAGTTCTGAGGATTATGGGTTAGGATATTTCAGCCAAGACAGAGCAAAATTCTGAGACTTGTGGCTCACTACTTCTGAACTTCCTCTGGATAGATTGATATTAATTCACTAATGGCTTTCTTTTTAAGAAAGGTTCTTAAGCAATTATGAATCCCTACCAATAATATCAAGAAGTTCATACTTATGCACAATGACAGCATAATATATATTTTTAAATCTTCCTCCTAAGTAAGAAATACAATGGTAATGCCTTCCTTTTATTTTCCAGTCATAGTTTCCATTCAGATAAAGGAAGTGAGGTTTATTTAGCATGATTTCATTTTGGCTAAAACTACAGGGCTTATGATTAGCATTTTGTTTTGGGGGTCTATGCAAACCACTGGTTTATCAATCTGCTCAGAATTTTGTCTTGGACTATTTTATTCTCTAACTTCCAGCAATCTTTTTTTCCTGACGGCAGATTATCCGCTAGTAAGTCTGCATCATTTTCTCCCTGCTATGTTCTCCACTGAATCAGAGGGCCTGCATACCTGGGAACCAGATATCCCAGAATCCCTGCTGGCAGTTTCCACTCTAGACATAAGAAGCTTGTAGGTGAAATTTAGAAAAAAGCAGAAGCCATATACTTTGTCCTCTGGAGGCTGGAGTAGAAGGCCTATGGACTTCAACAGACATGAGATTTAAGCAGCCTCTATTTATTTTTCTGAAAAGTACCTGTTTTGGTGCTGGAAGCAGCTGTGATCATTGTCAGCCATTTCCTGAAATTTCCTGGCTTCCTAAAAGTATCAAATCTGAGATCTATAGGTAACCTCTCTTCCTGCCCTTCTGAAAGGATCATAAGCACCCACTTTTTGTCTTGAATTCTTTGATACCTGAAATACACAGAGTGGCTTCTGCTACCCCAACTGAAAATTTCCCACTCCAAACAATGGAAGAGATATTATCACATGGTGATTAACAGCATGGACTTCTTTCTTTCTTTTAGACTTTCTCCATCAGAGATTTTATTTTGCAGTGACTCAGATAAGTTATTTTTATCTACTATATTCCTACTTAACCCTAAGGCTGGCAATACATCAGACATGGAAAAGACATTTAGGACTGGTCAAGAGTGAATGAGAATGGCTATTTATAAAAAAAAGGGAGAGGGGAAGCCGGAATGGCTCAGTGGGTTAGGCGCTCACTTTGCAGCGCTGGGGACCAGGGATCGAATCCCGGCCCCGGCCCGTGCGGAACCATATGCTGAACTGGGGAGTTCCCCCGGTTCAGTTCTCTCTCTGTCTCTGTATCTCTCTCTCTCTCTCTCTCTCTCTCTCTCTCTCTCTCTCTCTCTCTCTCTCTCTCTCTCTGTCAAAAATAAATAAATAAATATATATTTAAAAAATAAAAAAATAAAATAAATAAAAAAGGGAGAAAATATCCAAAACTAATTTTATTAGCAGTAACGGTGAAGATATTTGATCTTTCAAAGTCAAAAGAAAATATGACATTTAAGAAAGTTACTTTTACTCAAAACATGAACATTTTTGACGCAATATAAGTGAACCACTGCCAGATTCAATTTCAAATGCCAAGTTCACCCTGAGAGTTGTTAGCTGGGCATTTCAGAGTCAATCCCCTGAAAGTAACATTCTTCTCTGAAGTGTCAAGACTTAAGTCTTCATTCAGTGCTTGGAAAAACAAAAATTGTAAAAAATTTCACAAGAATCGGGACAGACAACATGACAATTCCCTGCTCTTTAATTGTTCTTTCCATTCTCATAGTCCCATTTTAAGAAGTAAAATATTAGTGAGACGTGTTTTGCTTCTCAACATTTATCAGCTTTTACACATTAAGAAAATAAAAACAGCAAATATGAAGGCAACTGGCTGACTAAGAAAGTTGAGCAAAATCATTTACTTAAAAAACTCATGTTATATTTTGTCGTTTGGGTTTGTTGATGTTAATCCCCTCCCTAAATACCTGCACCATTTTCTACTAATAATCTTGCACATTCTGAGAAGAAAAATCTTTTTTAAAGAAAAAATAAATGTTAAGAATTAAAAACACTAATAAGTAAACTTTATTTCTTGCTGATTGGTTATTTATTTTTGTTCTACTCCACTCCCAAACTAAACAAAAGGTAACTTAGCATATTAGATTTGCTTAGCTATTTTAAGAGAAATGTTGCAGTGGGTGAATTTTATACTTGTTTAAGCTAACATATTTATTGCCTACCTACAAGATTCAAGTGGTTATATGTGGTTATATATATAGTTATGGTTAGACACAAATTTCAATGAGCCTTAATCCTGCCTTCAAAAAGCTCAGAGTTTGTCAATCTAGGCAATAGATCTTACCATCCTACGATTTCCATGCCTTTTCTTAGGCAGCCTAGGAACAAAAATACACCTATGGGCCGGAAATATGTTTTCTGGCTTGTAAAGAAAAGGAATTAAAAAAAGCACTGGACTCTTGAAAGCTTTATAGATTTCCCACAAAACTCACATTGCTTAACCCTGCCCCAAAAATGACAAATGGAGGTAGTCAGCCTAACACTAGACATCCTGTCAGATCTTCCTTTTTTGGGAAAATTCACAACAAACTACACAAGAATGTATAAAATTTGTTCAAGAGATCTCTGGCATTTCCCTAGGAGCAACTGATTGGCCTGAAAGGTTCCCTTCCTCTTCCCACATGAGCCAGAAGCAGATGGTCTGTTTTTCCCACAGTTCAGCTGGAAGGATGCAGCAACCCAAGGCCCTTGGCTGTCAGGACTGATGCACAATTCCAGGACTGAACACAGCACTTCTTTTTTATTTTCACATTCTACTTAACCCATTACTCTCAGGCTCACATAAGCATGTACTATGGATTAAAGTAGCAACTTGTGCTGCTCTTAGAGGTTTCTCCAAGATTCCCTAAGCATTTCCATGCAAAGCTGATGGAAAATTCAACTTCACCCAGATCTAAAGAGGATCTTGCCACTTCTCAAATGTCACTTTTCAATGGAACGTCTACCTCCCCATTTAAAGCTGTTCCTCCAGCCTTTTCTATCCTCCTTTCCTGCTATAATCCATCTTCCTTTATAGTATATATTGATTTCTATCAGACTATGAAATACCTTTCCAGTTTACTGCTTCTCTCCACTAGAATGGAAGTGAGATACAGACTTCTGTGTCTGTTTTGTTCATTACTGTATCCCCAAACCTAGACCAGTGTCTGGTGCATAAGGCTGCTCAATCAATATTTGCACAATGACTCTTATAAATACTCTTATACTGAAAATCATTGTGGACATATAAACATGGGGTATGAACCTGAGAAAGAGTACGTAACACTGTGGATCTCTTTAACAAACAAATTTGTTTGTGGCAGTGGTACAGTAATTGATAATTGCATGGCCTATGAACTTCAGCTGAGTTCAAACTCCAGCACTACTGCTGCTTGCTGTATTCCTTTATCTAAACCTCTGTTTTTTCTCTGTGAAAAGAGAATATTGATGTCTCCCCTGCTGGGTTGTTGTGAAGGATGAGGGAAATATGCATTGTGTGTATTACAGTATTGCTACTATTTCTGCTTATTTCCACTTAATGTAGTCTTGGTATGTGACCAAGCTATATTTACAATAGCTCCTTTGTTCAGGGCAAGAATTTTACTGCGTAATCTGAAAATCATCATGGTGATAGTCTTCTATTCCTCATCTTGACCTCAACCGCCAGAGTGACACTCACATTTGGGGATCAGTGACCAAACAGGAGGCCTCTTTCCTGGTGTTCTTTATAGCTTCAGAAAAGACTACACCTTGTTTCTAGTAACCACCTCTCCCAAACCACTGCTTCTTCCCCAAAAAAATCTAGAGTGGTAGAATCTTATAGACAAAAGAATTTTTTCTTTTTTTTAATCTCATCACAGCCTCTCTCTTGCCAACCCATGCTCCTATCACTCCCACCCCAAACCAGATCCCTTCTGAAATCTCTCTGAAAAGGAGTTTGTGCAGCCTCTGCTTCATCTCTCATATTTGTCCTCAACACATTTACAAAGAAGTTTGTCTCATATATGCACAGCGTGTGTTGTTAAAAAGCCCTTCCTCACACTAAATCAAATCTAGCCACTAGCTTAGTTCTTTACCTTCAGAGTTATCAGACTGATGTGGCTCCACTTCCCATGTCACGCTTATGAACTATTTGAAGACAACATAGATCTCTCTTCCTTTGATGAAATACCCCTGGTTTTTCTGACTATTTCTTGTATGGCAAAGCTTCCAGATCCTTATTCATCCTCTCCACTTCCTTTAAATATTTTTCCACTCCAACAGTGACTCTTTGAATTATGAGTCCCATGATGTACTTCAAAACCATAAATGAAGCATGACCTGTACTGCTCCCTGAAATATGCTCATCCAGAATTTGAAATTTCAACTTATTTAAAAGCTAGATGGGCTTGGATAGACTTTTCTAGAGTTTAAATCACACTGCTGATTTAAAGGGAGGCTGTGGTCTAGTAAAACCCCAAATCTATTTTGTGTGAGTTGTTATCAAACTGAGTTTTCTGACTTCTTTACAAACTTGAGTCAATGATATGATTTCCTCATATGGTCCAAAGTTATGCAGGTTGCACACATGATTTTATATCAGCAGCCTAAACACTATTCTCCATCTACGAGATTGTTCTTAAGACGCTCAGGTTTGGTATCAGGAAGAGACAAACCTGAGACACATCTGAAGGAACAGAAAGGCATGGTCTAAGTTAGCACAAGGACGTACTAACAATTATCTATGATTCTAAAGTAATTTTGAAAATCCTATTATATAGAAATATAAAATGCAAAATTTCTTCTGTCTGGTTGTTCTTGCCCTCAAGTCCATGAATGTACTTCAGGAAGTCAGTGACCATCCTCAAAGGCTCACAAACTTTAATACAAGTATGTATTCAGAAATATTTCTGGGGAGAGTACCTATAGATTTTTTTCATACTCATAAAGGGGCCCATAATCAAAGGAAAGATTAAAAACCACTAATAACCCCTTATTTTATTACTATATTTTTAATGTTTTTTTCCACCTGGCACTGATCTGGGAGCAGGTGGTGCTTCATTGCTGGAGATCTGGCACTTATGGCCATAATGAGAGCCCCTTGGGACTCCCTCTTCCTTCACCCCCACATTGTCTGTGAAAAAAATTAGGATAGTGATATTTCACCTGTTTTGTAAGGCAGGTGGACCACACCAGCCCTCAGGGGCCTCCCACTTATTTTATACCTCTCATGCCTCTTCACCATACCAGACTAGAGTAAAGTTTAACAAGGTCTTCTTTCCTTGCTGTTTCCCCCAGCTTACGCCCTTGGCTGTGGTTTCACTGGACAATGAATGGGGATAGAAGAAACCTGGTTCATGCATTCATGCCACTCACAATTAGGTGACAGGGCATTTGGCTACCTTAAAAGAGTCATAGTTATTCCTGCCATTTACCCAAGATTCATTGAATTTCTTTATTTTGACAGTCAGAGCACTGGGCAGAAATCACATCACTTCAAGATCTACTAAGGGCCTTTAACATCTATGCCCTTATTTTAGAAGGTCATATTTGAGCTCTGGAGGTGTTAAGAAAGTTACCAAAGGTCACATGACTAATAGGTAATAGAGTCTGAACTATAATCAAGGCCCTCCAATTCCTAGCCCACGCTCCCTCCACTACCACATGTAATTGCAGGAAAGCATTACTAAATAAAAGAAAAACACATATGTGTGGGTATATTTATATACATATGCAAATAAAAATGTATATTTAATAAGCTTATATACATATTTTACATATCTTACAACTTATATTTCTCTATTTTATATAAGTACATCCAAATCTGTTATTGAAAAGCATCTTAGTCATTGTTAATTAACCAAGAACATAGCTAAAATCATGGCAAATAATACAAGGGAAAAAATAGTCTTCTCACACATGTTGTATAATAGCCTTTTTTTGTGCTTTGCAACTCATTGCTCAAACACTATAAACTTCAAAGTAAAATCTGTACTCCAAAAGATCAAAGAAATTCATACCAAAAGAGTATTTAAAAATAGTCAGCTTGTTTCATTCATGTATATGGTATACAGTGCTGACAACTATGAGGGTAGATGTGACATTGTTCTAAGTCAAGATAGGTGCCTATTCCACTGGGGAGAAGTGAATAGCAATTCTGCAGTATTTGCAATTTATTAACTTAACAAATGCTGTTGAAAAGGAGGTTGAATTCTTTGTTTCTTAGTTTGATTCTCATGCCAGTTTAAGTATTTAAGTAATATGTTATGTTTAATTATAAACCTAATGTTCAATTACCCACTTTGAAAAGTATAAGCACAAATAATAGTATTTAATGGTAACTTATGGCATGTTGGACTTCAAAATACTAAGTTACAATATCACTTAAGAAAAACTAGTTCAAAAATTAATAAGAGAAATATACAATATTTGACTCAAAAAGGAATGAAGAGATATTTTACTGTGGCCTCTTGTTTCATAAATGGGGTGATTGATACCCAAAGAAATAATGTGACTCAACTTACCTAGGTTATAATAAAATTTAACATGAAGTCCAGAACTATAATAATTCTGACAGTAGTAGCCTGTTCTGTCTTTCAGGGTATACTTATTATTTAGATATTATTTAGATATTACTTAGATATTATTACTGCTTAGCCATAATGAAGATGAAATCTTGCCATTTGCAGTGACATAGATGGACCTTAAGGATATTATGCTAATTGAAATAAGCAGATGGAAAAGGACAAAAATCATATGCATATGTGGAATATAAAACAAAAAGGCAACAAATGAGCAAATAAAACAAAATGAAAACAAACTAATAGATACAGACAACACATTGGCAGTTACCAGAGAAGAAGGAGGGAAGGAAGAGGGCAAAATCAGTAAAGGAGTCAAATGTATGGTGACAAATGGAAACTGGAATTTTGGTTGTGATCACACAGTAGTGTAAACAGATATTGAATTATGTTGTGCATCTTAAAACAAATAAAGAATGTCATTGGTATTTATCTTATCTTAGGCTTTTTTTTATTTTAATAAGGTTTGAAGTATCTAAGTCCTCAAAAGGGGCTTCATTTTCAAAGGGATATTTACTGCAAACAGTACATTTTTAGTCCTTTTGATGTTGACTTGCACATATGTTCAGTCTCTGAATTATGAATAATCTTAGAGCATATGGAGAATCACAGATTAGCAGCAATGGAAAGAATGTTAGAAACTGGTCATCCAAGCCAAGGGCTTCGTTTTTCCAGATGTGGCAATTGAAATGCCAAGAGCTGCTGTCACAGTAGAAGTGCTTTACAGTCACAATAGGAGTGGCCCCAACTAACTTACAATCATTCCCAGAAACTTGTTTGAAGAATTTGTAATTCTTGACCCCACAAATATGGACTCTATAGGAAGAACTTCATGAAAATTTAAGCTACAGCTGTTTCCTGGTCACTTCATAGTCCTGGTTCCAAGGTATCAGGAAGAAAGGAAAGAAGTCATCATTCCACAGGGGTATTTGATCCCAATCATCAAGGATAGCTGGTACACAATGAGTACAGGGAAGAATGAGTTGCTTACCCAGACAATTTGCATGGAAATCTCCCAGTACTTCCTTGAGCAATTCTGATGGCAAATGGACAAATATATCAGCAATAGCCTGAAAAGAGCATGGTGCCCCAGGCATACATCTTTAAGGAATGAGGGTCATCCTACCAGTTGATCCACTTAGACTAGCAGAGATGCAAGCCAAAGACGAGAAGAATCCAGAGTGAATAGCAGAGGAGGGAAACGGTGAAGACCAGCTGCAGTGGCAGAGGCATTAACCAGAATGCCAAAAGAAGTGTTTCAAACTTCATTTGAACCAGGTGTATCTGAGCAACTCAAGGGATAGACTAGTATGAACTATGCAGATAATTCTAGACAACTGAAGCACTTGTTTCTCCAGTTTCTGGAACTTCAAGCTGAACCTCTCTCCAGAAATGGACCCTAATAGAAGACACCGTATGTGAGTCCCCCTTCTCAAAGGCAGCACACATTCAACAGGGATTCATGCAGGAGCATAAATACCTAGTCCCTCCTGTTACCCAAGTCAGAACTACTTTGCAGAGTCATCCAGCTCCACAGTGATGCCATAGGATTGACAGAGGCCTCTGCTGAGACCTCATTGCAGTCCAAATTCTTCCTCTTCCCCACCACACTTCACTTATTCCTACTGATTCTGACTCCACTCCTCCTAAACCTCTTTTCTGAGGAAATTAACTTTTAACAGTCACCCACTTGATTAGTCCTTGAAAAGTATTAAGGACTAAATTTCCTGATGCTCAGGCAAGTCAACACAAGGCCCTTTCATTTTATCATTTCTTAAAGTTGAATCTGAAATCTGGAATTTTTTGCTCATGCATACAATAGGAGGTTACTCATACTCATAATATAATTTTATCAGAGGTCTGAGGAACCTGAATATCCCAAAAGACATATGTTCAATGCACTACTGACCACTCCTAATGGAAAAGAAGAGTACAGTGAAAGATTCTGTGCATTGGCGATGAGGTGCTATTGTAAGAGAAGCAGTAAGCAGACAAGGACATCTGTAAGAAGCAAATGACCCTAACCGAGCTTAAATAATTCTTTTTTAAAGGATAAAAATGTGTTTCAAATTGATAAAGTTAAAGGAACAATTTTTGAATAAATTTATCTAAAAACATTAGGTAAAGTGTTTAATTTTCTAATAAATGTATTTTCTCCTATGTTCAATTAAAGTACGTACACACTGAAGTGTCTTGAGCATGTATTGGTTGTATTGTTTTTACTTATTTTGGACAACAACAAAAGCAACAGGAAAAGCCAGGATGTCTCAGCCAGTTGTGCAGGCTTTGTAGTCCCAGGGACCAAGAATTGAATCCCGGCCTATGTGGACCCACGTGCTGAACTGAGGTGGGCTTCCCACATGGGAGGCCCCTGGTTTGGCCCCCAACTCGTGGGGGGGATGCCTCCCATGCAGGAGGCCCCCAACCCAGTTCCTGCCCTGTGTGGCCCCTCACCCACCTGTGTGGAATGAAGCCATGTTGAAAAACTGATGATACACAATTATGGAGACTGCTCTGGGCCCTTCCCCTTCTCTGTCCCTTTCTGTCTCTGTCAGAAACATAAAGTAAATCTTTAAAAAAAAAAAGAAACAATAAAATGCATCTTAACCTAACAAGAATCAAGGTATACAAGATGGTAGGAGTTCATCATTTTTAAGTATTTCCTGTCAAAAAGTTTCTCTAGCTAATGTGTTGAAGCATTTTATATTTGATGCTTAGTTGAGCATGATTCTTCAAGAGTTTTGATAATAATATAGTGACCACTTTCAATAAATGGTTCACTTTGCTTTGTTTCTTTAAATAAAATAAAAACAAAGTGGAATATTTTTAAATAAAAAATAACAAAGAAATTTCTCTGGCCTTATTCCACAACAACTCTCTGTATCTCTACCCTATATTTTCTGTACTCCGTGATAACCACCTGGACCCACTGGACAATTTATTAATTATTTTAGAACTTGTTTACAAATGATCAATGTTTCTTTTTGTCCCAAATTTTCTCTTACAAACAGAGCCTCTAAGTTTTAACTGGAAAGAGGTAAATATAAAGAAAAATTAAGCCATTAGTATTTTTTCACTTAAGATGAAAAAGTAAACTACAGAATTTGAATATTTTCTTTTTCATTCACAGAACAAGTCAGGATTCTGAGTGTCCCAGATACAATAGGTCACTGATGGAGACAAAATGAAGCTGAATGAAAAAGGCCAAACATTTCAATCTTATACAAAGTCAATTCATACACATACATTTCTTCTCCTGTGTGAAAAAGTCTCTTGTCCCTACCCCAAGTCACTATAAGCTGAGGAGTTAAATTAGTAGGAGAGAGACTGGTAATATACAGGAGTGAGAATAAAAGGGATGAAGATAGTATTTGTGTATAAATATAAATACATAGCCTAAAATATTAAAATTTTAATATTTTAAATTTTAATGTAAGTCCATGGAGCTCATCATCAACCCTACATAATATGAAATAGCTAAATAAGAATATTACAAAAGGATAAGTAGAAATTCAACTTAAGAGTTTCTTCAGGGGAAGCCGGGATGGCTCAGTGGGTTGAGCGCTCACTTTGCAGCCCTGGGGACCGAGGATCAAATCCCGGCCTCGGCTCATGCGGGTCCATGTGCTGAACTGGGGAGTGCCCCCAGTTCAGTTCTCTCTCTGTCTCTGTATCTCTCTCTCTCTGTGTGTCAAAAAAAACCCAATAATTAAAAAAAAGAGTTTCTTCAGCATAGACATATAAACCAAGTGTCTGTCTTATATACATGTATGTTTGGGGCAAAGGAGTGGTTTATCAGAAAGAAATGGAATAGAAAGGCTAAATTAAAAAGTAAAAGTGTAGGCAAAAGAGCAATTTAAAGAATTGACTCTTCATTTTATGTTTCCACTTGACTGGTCCACACCATGCCAAATATTTGGTTAAACAGTATTCTAGGTGTACGTCTGTGAGCGTATCTGTGAATGATATTAACATTTAAATGGGTAGACTAAGTAAATCAGATTTCCCTCCCCAATGCTGGTGGGTCTCATCCACTGCATTTGAGGCCTGAATATAACAAAAGGAGTAAGAAAAAACTGAGCTTTCTCTTTCACATTTTACTGAGCTGAGACATAAGCTTTTGTCCTTAAACTGGAAGTTACACCATTGACTCTTCTGCTTCTCAGGCCTTCAACTAGGGCTGGAACTATACTTGATTGGCTCTTCTGGGTTTGATCTGGACTTCCTGTCTCCATAATTCCACAAACCACCAATTCCCTACAATAAGTCTATATATCTATTGCCATTTATACATGTATATAGATAGATTGAGCTGCTCCTATCTATTTGTCCTTTGTCTCCTCAAGGCCGGTTGCATAAAAGGGAAAGTGTTGGGAATCTTTAATTATTAATAATGTTGTTGCCTCATACTAGTTTTCACCAAGGTTGTAATAGGGGCTCTAAGAAGATAGGACTTTATTCCTTTTGAGAAACTCCCATCAACCAGGGTCAATTAAGTCCTAATGGCTTCAACCTTTTGGCTTCCCTGAGCCACATAGGAAGAAGAAGAATTGTCTTTGGCCTCACATAAAATACACTAACACTAAGGATAGCTAATGAGCTAAAAAGAGAGAGGGGGGGAGAGAGAGAGAGAGAGAGAGAGAGAGAGAGAGAGAGAAAGAGAAAAGCAAAAATATCTCAAAACATTTTAAGAAAGTTTTTTGTATTGAGTAGGTCATCCATTGTATGTGATGAATTAACTAATGGTCCCAAATACTACCGTTCTTGAAAAAATTGAGAAAGTCAGCAGTCAAATAATTTTCTGTATATCTTAATTCTCTTATGGAACTGTTTGAGAAAGGCTGCTTTAGAGAGTAGATTAAGGTTAGAAGCAGTAGCTTCTCTACAAGATCCATATCACCAGGAGTTATGATTCTCAAGTTCTCAGTCTTGAGTCCCTGGCACACAATATTGAGTTCACAGCCTTCAATAAAGATTTGTTGAACTGCTGAATAAAAGACTCAGTACCAGTGTTTCTATTCAGATAAATCTAAGCCCTGAACATCCTAAAGTAAGTGAACAGCAGAGAGCATCTGACGAGGGTTCCTTTGAACTTTAACTTGTACCTAGAAATTTATTAGTGACATTTTTCTTGTATTAAACCAAGACTGCATTGCACTCCATCATTTTCTCTCCTATCAGAAAGGTTTAGTTGTTGTGTGCCTGGTCAGTATGAGCTGGAACACAGTGTACCATATCAGACAAGGAACATTTCCAAAGAATACAGCAGGAGAAAAACCCCAGCCAGTGGTTTTCTTTTGATATATACTTGTCCTATTTTTACCCTGGAACCTACCACATTGCAGTGGAGGCAAGGTCAATGCTTACAACACTTCTAAACCACTCACTGCTTGCTGTTTGACCCTAGCTATTAACAGCTTCCAGCAAAGCTTCCTGTGTTTCATTTGTCAGATGCAGTTTGGTAAGAGCAAGGTGGGGAGTCAGGGTAGACCATGTTTCACTTCTCACTTTTAATAAATAGGATTCGTCTTCCTAGAGCATGCAGGGGTTGGTAAAACAAATCACAATGAAACTGTAGAGGAGTTGCTGCAATCTTTTAACCTGTATTTTGCAAACTTCTATCATCATATTTGAAGTCAAGACAATAAATATTCTTTCCTTCTTCAGCTACTCCTATATTCCAACTAGTCTGTGCATTCTAGAACCTTCAAGATGACGTGGACTGCAAGAGGTAGTACACTTTGGTTCTTGATCAAATTCAACAACATCAGTAATTACAGAAACAGAACATTAAATGAAAGGAAGGGCATAAACAATGGGATCCTGGAAGGCAGCCAGTTCCTCAGCCTTCAACCAGTGCTTACCAAAGCATAATTCTAAGAGCTGGACACAGGTGGAGGACAAAAGACCCAAGCTACCCAGAAGAGTCCCCAGCCAGCTGCTATCCTGTAAGTTCAAGTAGGGAGAGTAATTCAACTTTCTGGGAAGTTTCACTTACATGTGGAAAAAAAAACAACATTGTTTTTTTCAAAAAGTGAAATAGACTACAGCTTAACAAATGAGTTCCAGCTGTTTAAAATTAAACTGCTAAAAGAAATTCCATATATGAATATTCCCTAGGCCTATTTTCATTAACTTAGGACTTGCATGATTCATTCACTGAAGATACAGGCTTCTCCAAATTAAAGCCTGATCCTTGTGTAGTTAAATAAGTGTTCATAAGCGTGTTGGTTGTAACAAAGTTGTCTCCACTATTTAAGCTGCCGGTATTACTTACTTGAAAAGTTTATTTAAAAAACAAAGCTTGAATCTCCCAGAAGCTACTGACCACACTATATGACTCTTGGGAAAGCAGCAGAGGGTAAACTGGAAGAATTCTGCAGTTGGATGTAGGAAACCTGGGTGAGGATCTCTATTTACTTGTCAGTAACATGAACTTAGGCAACTCTCTTCATCTCAGTTGTCCAACTACAAGATGGAAATAATGTGTATGATGATGGAACATCATGGTTGCTTGAACTCAGTCTATCCTAGCTTTCAAATTGACAATTTCATGACTTTTCTAGTATGCATTCTATTTTTAATATACGTTTAAGTATTAAAGAGGCACATAACTTGGCCTATTAAATTTGTGGGGGATTTCTCCAGGATGTATCTTATACCTCTTCTCAAGCCTTCTTCACAGCTCCTTAATGTGATAAAGATCCTAATGTGACAAGATCCTTTCTGGTTTCTTTTCCTGGACTAAGACGCTGCTCTTCTGGGATGTTGTTTTCTTCTAATTACAGGACCCACCCCTCTTATTTCATTCTTTGACATGTCAGTTCAGATTACGGTAATTCCAATTAGTTCAGAGAACAATACAAACATGTTGAGTATTTTTGCAACCCCAATTGTCAGATATTATACAAAATGATGCAAATATTATTTGCTACATAGTAATCATTATGCAGTACATGAAAATGCTAGAAAATAGTTATAATGCATACAGCCCTTCTGAGCACATTGACTAAGATATATCCTTCTTTAAGAATTTTTTGGGGAAGCCAGGATGGCTCAACAGGTTAAACGCTCGCTTTGCAACCCCAGGGACAGAGGATCAAATCCTGGCCCTGCTCCATGCAGAACCATACACTGAACTTGGGTGTTTTTCCCATGCAAGAGGCCCCCAGCCCAGTTTCCACCCTGCAAACCCCCTGCTCACCTGTGTGGAATGAAACAATGTCAAAAACTGATGATGTACAAGTATGGAGACTGCTTTGCCCTCTCCCTTTTCTTTGTCTCTCTCTGTCCCTGTCAAAAAGAATAAAATATTTTAAAAAAAAGAATTTTTATATCAAGAGACTAGAGAGACCCACAACCTAAAGACCCAAGGTGAATCTGAAACCCACAAACAAGTTCTTGTGATTTTTTTTTTTTTGATTTTTTTTTGTCCTTGTTTATTCTTAAAAAAAATTCCATCATCTAAGGCCATGCTTCTCAAACAAAAACAAACAGAAATACATATGGGTACAGGTTAACAAGTAAGGAATGGTTCAAACTAAATAGTAAGCCTAATACATCCACAACATTTGTTTTAATATTTTTAAAGAATTTTATATTATTTTCTGAAATAAAACAGGAGACAAAATTATTCTGAAATTTTCTATACTGTGCTTGAGAATATTCTCCCCAAAACAACTGCCCTATAGATTGAGCATATCCATTCTTACTCTTCTGCCTTTCAGGGACACTTCAATGGACACTTTAGGAGACTAGAACTATGAAAACCTGAAAGTTTCTTGTTAGAAATACAAAGGACCTATATAACACAAGATATACATTTCCATTTTCTTCAATACTATAGATAACTTGCATTCTAAATGTATATCTGAGTATGTATTTTGAAGTCCTTGAAGATTTCTTCACTAGCAAACTTTTTGCCTTGCCTACCCATTCGTGCTGTTCCTCACCCTTTGATGCTTTGCCCAGTGTACCACCTCAGAGTCTTATAAGGGTGCCCTGATCCTGGAAAAGGCTAAGTGTTTCTTAACCAGTATTTTCTAATTTTGCCAAATTATTCATCATTGTTGTGTGAAAATGCTACCGAAGTTTTGCCCAGCAACATCAGTTCAAACTATTTATAAAATATATGGTTTATGTCAGGTGTAAATTTGTGAAAATAAAATAGGCAAAGATTTCAAATCTTTCTCTAGTTTTAACAATAAAAAGGAAAATTATATATCTCTTGCACACATACACACACAATTCTTTTTTTTTTTTTTAAGATTTGTTTTTACTGTTTTTGACAAAGAGAGAGAGAGAGAAAGGGGAGAGCTCAGAGCAGTCTCCATAGTTGCATGTCATTAGTTTTCTGTATGGTTTCATTCCACAGGTGGGTGCAGGACTATGCAGGACTAGAGCTGGGCAAAGACCTCCCACATGGAAGGCATGGCCCCTGCAAGCCAGTGGCCTCCCACATAGGAGGCTTGTCCCAGAGAAAACCAAACTGGGTGCATACCCCAGTTGAGCATATGGGTCCCCATGGGCTGGAACCAGGATTTGATCCTCAAACTCTGGGGCCACGAGGTAAGTGCTCAGCTCGCTGAGCCATCCCAGCATCCCCTCAAAATAGTTCTTAAAACAAGCAGAAAATGATCCTGAAATAGAAAAAGTTTCTGAATGGAATGGAGCAAGAAGCTAAATATCACCAGGAATTTGGCCCTCCTCCCTCAGTGTCTACCTCCTGCCATGAAAGAACTAGGTTTCTCTTAAAAAGTGTTTTGTTCACAGAATGCTGAAGAAGGTCTCTTTTCTTTGCCACTTGTCTCTCTTTCGTATCAACAAAACTTGGGTCACAGACTTCACATGGTCTGTTCTTTGTTTAGAAAACAACTCTGGCCCACTAGGTGTGGGGAGGAAAAAGGAGACCAAAGAACAGGGCCTGCATCACTCTGACTTTCTGAGGAGAGGACTGTGGGAAAAAGAGCTGGCCTCCCTGGCCTTCCGGAGTGACCACCCTTCCAAGCCCCTTCTTTATCCCACAGGAAAGAGGGGCCCAACCCTATTGCCACCAGAGAAGATCAATCACAATCCCTGTGGGCAGGGACAGTCACATACTGCAGCTTGCCAAAGACAAAGGATAGATTTCAAAGGAACAGATATGGCAAGTCACCAACAAATCAATCCACATGTTGTTCTTTTTACAGGAAAAAAAAAAAAGAAACACCTTAATTTTTATTTAAAAAATCACCACATGTTTATTATACAAAAATTCAAACAACACATACAAACACAAGGAAGAAAGAATGAAAAAATTATCTGAAATAGGCATCTAGTTTCTTGAGAATCTACCACGTGTTTGGCGTTGTGTAAAATACTGCTAGTAGTGACAAAGACACAAGGTGCTCTCAAGGAGTTTATAATCTGGTGGAAGCCTGGCATTTGAAGCAGTCTCAAATAGGATGGCAAAGATTATTAGATTACAAATTTAAGCCCTCGGGGTGTTCGGCAAGTCAACAGAGGGTTGGCTGGATGTCAGTGAAAAGAGGGCATTCTCCACAGTTCCTCTTACTCCTCTCAAGAAGGACAAAGACTTGTAAGAGACCATGCTGAGCAGAGGGCACACCAGGCCCTCCTTCACCCATTGTTTTTTAAAGACATTGAGAAACAACTGAAGAAGTACTGACTGAGCTCAAATATTGGCTCTGCCACACACAGCAGTGTGACTGTAGACAAACCTGCTAAATTGTTTTAAGCCTGATTATTTAACACCAGCATTATGATCTCTACCTCACAGAATTGTGGTAACATATATTGACTCACTTAATCCTCATAACAACTCCACGAGGGAGCTAGTTTAGTATTGCCATTGTATGTGTGAGGAAATCAAAGCACAGAAACATCTGTGTGACTGGCTCAAGCTTACATACAAGGGCTGTCCATAAAGTATCCAGCCATGTTACCCTTCTTGTTATATTGACAATGAATGGATTTTTTTTCTGGATAGCCCTCGCCTACACAGTAAATGGTAGAGCCAGGATTTTAACCAGGCAGATAAGCTGTAGAGCGCACACTCTGTACTCTGTAGTAATTAGTCACTACTGCTCATGCATCAGTCCCTGAATTTAGTAAAAGCCCAATCTTTCCGATTGAAATTATAGTCTGGTGAAGACAAAAGGAATAATATTTTCGAGCCTGGGGACATGGCACCAAAGAACAGGCTTTATAAAATATTAAAAGAAATGGAGTAACAATACCAATAGCTGATGTGCTAAACAGGTGAATGGCATTATAACAAGTCACAGTGGGCACATGTGTACGTGGGTATATAATAAGGTGACCAGATGTCCCGCTTTTGGCGGGACAGTCCCGATTTTTAACAATTTGTCCTGTGTCCCGTGGCATTTTTAAAAAGTCCCGATTTTTGGAAAGAATGCACGACAAGCTAGGGAATGGCGGGAGATAGACCAAATTTTTAATCAAGAACCCCCTCCCCCACCCCGGTCAATGGTGTCCCGCTTTATGTTAAAATCTGGTCACCTTAGTGTATGAACAATCTCATTTAATGCTCACAATATTTGTCACTTATGATGACTTACTCATCATTCTACCAATGTAGCAACTGGGACACTGAGGTTTTAAGCAATTTTCTGCCACAAAACTAAAACGCTGTAATCCTGAAGCTAGGGTTGAGGTCTCTGTTACTCGATACTCACATCTTGGCATGAATTTGCTGAGTTAAAATGGTATATGGGCATTATAAAAAAGAAAGAAAGGAAAGAAAGAAAGAAAGAAAGAAAGAAAGAAAGAAAGAAAGAAAGAAAGAAAGAAGAAAGAAAGAAAAGAAAAGAAAGAAAGAAAGAAAGAAAGAAAGAAAGAAAGAAAGAAAGAAAGAAAGAAAAAGAAAGAAAGAATAAATACAGAAAAGAAAGGAAAGATAAATTCTCAGTTGTGATAGTGACTGATAATGACACTGGGATGGTTAGGTGCTGATCCTGTCACCAATTAATGAACTACATGGCAATGAGCAAATCACTCAGTGTCCTTGCTTGGTTTTATCTGTCAAATGAGCAGAATGTAATAGGTTACAGGTTCTTTTTTTTTTTTTTTTTTTA
>PVKE010006957.1:0-52383 GCA_004027555.1 Craseonycteris thonglongyai | reverse complement strand
AATGAGCAGCACACAGAGCAACATGAAAAGCAGTGAAGAGAACCAGGAAGCTGAGAGTCTGAGCAGAGGCCCTGGGTCCTGAAGCCTCTAAGCTGGGAAAGGAGATCTCAGAGTAGACACAAGGCTCACTTTCCCATGGCACCCCCAGCCCCTGCACCTACATTGGGGAAATCCAGGCCCAGCTTGAACTTTTCATTCAGCCACTGGCTTCTGTCATAGTCAGGAGCTGTGGTGGAGAAGATGGAGTGTGGGGAAAAAACCTCCCGAGACCAACCCTCTTTCCTGGGGAAGCTACCAAGGGGTCAGTGGATCTGCCCCTGACAGGTGGAACCAGAATCTGAACCCCTAAGTCTCTCATTACACGTTTAGTGGGGGAAATGCTTAAAAGACTGAGGAACGTAGTAGATGGGTAATGCTTGCAGGTTAGGCAAGTCCTAGGGGAAGCTGTCCCACTTACTGGCACAGGGGGCGAGCAATCCCCTCTCCTGTCCTATTTTGGAAGGCCATCTGTACTCAGAGGGGCTAGGGAAAGGGGCAAGCCCCTGCTCCAGCTGCAGTGGGCAGCAGAGGTGAGCAACTGGAGGCCAGGGCACAGGTGCTTGGTACCGAAATCAACGGGAGCTGGGCCGAAGTCGGAACACAAGGGGAATGCCATTACCGTCCCCCATCGTGTACTTCTTCTCCTTATAGTCTGAGTCTGTGTACTCCAGGAGCAGGCGGATGGCGTGAGCCAGCTGGGAGAGACGCCGGGACAGAGGTCAGCGACGGGGGTTCGGACTGCATGACTCTCACTGTGGCGGAATCCCCCACCCCTTATGCTGCCCCCCACACACGCCTGCCCCCGTCCCGGGCGCCCACACACGGGCCCGCCTCCTCCCCAGGCGCCCACACACGCCTGCTCCCGTCCCGGGCGCCCACACACGGGCCCGCCTCCTGCCCAGGCGCCCACCCCTTTCCCGGCCGCTAACACACGCCCAACCGGGAGAGAGAGAAGGCACAAAGGGGCTTGGCTCCAGTCAGCCCTGAGGACCCTCGTGGTAAAACAGGCCGCCCGGCTGCGCAGCTTTTCCCAATTCGCCTGCCTCCATCCCACCCTCCCGGGAGGCCCCCTCGCTTACCCCGCGGATGTCCCAGTAACCCAAAGTCATGGCCATGGTCAGTGTTTCGTGGCCTCAGGGCACTCACAACTGGGCTAGACCTTCATCCGGGTGCTTGGGCCCGGGGCGGTCCGGTTCCGTTCAGGCCACGCCCCCTTTCCTCTCTACACCCCGCCCCCTTATGTCTCTACGCCCCGCCCCTTACGTCTCTACGCCCCGGCCCCTTATGTCTCTACGCCCCGCCCCTTACGTCTCTACGCCCCGGCCCCTTACGTCTCTACGCCCCGGCCCCTTACTTCCCTGCGCCTCCTTACTTCTCTACGCCCCTCTGCGGGTACAAGCTTAAGCCTTCGCGGCCCACAGGCACTTGAGCTCGGCTTCTGGGCCCCAGGACGGGCGGTAGAAGTCCGTTTCCGCTCCCGAGCCGCGGAGCTTGGAGCGCCCAGGTGTGGGCGCCGAAACGCGGAACCCCGTCGCGCTCGGGCTCGCCTGTCTCACGGCCGGCACCTGGCCTCCCGCCCGCATTCAGACCTCGGCCAGGTCAGAGGGTGGAGGCCGTGCGCTAGGGAGACAGGTCCGAGTCGCAGGAAGAACACTCTCCTTTCCCTCGCGGTCCAGGCGCTGCTCAGCTTCGCCCTTGGCTGCAGAGTTCCTGCGGGTTCACGGAGGCTCAGACTACCAGGTTAAAGCCAAAGAACGGCGCCCCTGAAATGGAGACGTTCAATCAGCACCTGTCGCAGGAAGACTAGCCAATTTGAAAGCTCCTCCCCGACTCTAGAATCCTGACAGCCAAGGGTCTTGGAGAATGCACCCTCAGTGGGATAGGAATACCTCAGACAAGGGGCAGAGAAAAGGAAATGTGGTCTCAGTGTTTTCCTCTCATCGACTTTGGAGGACCCAGCTCTTTGGTTAAGTGGCTAAGAGTGATAAGGTTCACGTGTAAATTAATCAATTAGCTTTATGGTCTAGAAGTAAGTTGTGAATCTAAATCCAGATCCAGTCCCAGCAAAGAGTCAGGGTACAGAGGTGCAGACCCAGCAGTGTCCTGCCAGCCAGCGAGGTATCCCTCACATTGACAAGGACAATGACCTGGTGCATGGTGGTCACAGAGGGAATGAGGGGGAGGGGAGGAGAGCTGTGTCCTCTGAGGAACTAGAGGCCTGAAAAGCTGCAGAGAGTGACCAAGGGGTGGAGGGGTGGCCAGTCAGGAGCCTAGAGGACTCCTCACAGGACCACAGTCAGAGTGGGCCCTGCAGACCCTTGGCTGTCTTGGTCCATGGATTCCAGTCTGACCCTGGCTCCTGACCCACATGTGCTTTGACGTGTGAGAGGGTGGCTCAGGTGGCCTTGGAAGTCTGTGAGCTGTGACGTGTGGTACAACATCCACAAGGACAATGTCCTACCTGCCAACTCTCCTTTTTAAAGGCACAAGACTCACAACTAAAAGACATCATCTGGCCTCTGGTTATTTTTCTCTTTTTAAAAAAGGATGTTACAAGGTTTCATGGATGTGTGAAAACAGATGAGTGGCACTTTTAAAAAATGGATTTACACGTAAAACACAAAAATGGTGTACTACAGAAAAGTAAAATTTAAATTTTGGTAACAATTTGTTAAGATAGGATATGAACCTATATTCAATAAAAGGGTCAAACCACCAAGATAATGTAAAATGTGGGTTGAGAAGGACACAGAGCCTTCACCTAATTTCTATTAAGTCATAGAAGTCAGAGGTCTACAGATCTCTGCTAAGTGGGGAGCAGGGAGCATATGTCACCAGAAACCATCGGAGCCTAGTCCCTGTTGTAGCCCCCTCCCCCCACCTCCGGTGTTGACAGTTCTCTAGACTCCAGACCTGGGTGGAGGCTCAGGAAGCAGTTTGGGGGTCAAGGTGAATTCTAGGTAGGTTTTGCGCACAAGGTGACAATGTTAATACACAAGTGCTCCCCCTCTTAATAGTTATATTTTTCATAGTACATTGATAATTTGTTATTCTGGTTTTTATACATCTTGAGCATGGAACAGTAACATCATTTAAGTCCCCTACAAAAATATATTTTTTAAAAGCTAACACTGGGGAAGCCGGGATGGCTCAGTGGGTTAAGCATTTGCTTTGCAGCCCCAGGGATCGAGAATCGAGTCAGCCCTGGCCCATTCAGACCCATATGCCGAACTGGGGTGTACTTCCCATGTGGGAGGCCCCCAGTTCCATTCTTTCGTCCCTGATTCAGCCCCTGTCTCGAGGGGCCATGCCTTCCATGCAGGAGGCCCCCAGCCCAGTTTCCACCCTGCATGGCCCCCGACCACCTGTGTGGAACAAAACCATGTTGAAAACTGATGATGTACAACTGTGAAGACTGCTCTGGGCCCTCACCCTTCTCTGTCTCTCTCTGTCTATGTCTCTCTGTTATAAACAATAAAATAAATCTTTAAAAGCTAACATTAAATGATATTGAAAATAGGTAGAACAGATAGTGTTACATTAGCATTCATCCATTCAGTTATTCCTTTATTTATTTATTTTTATTGTTTTGACAGAGAGAGAGCGATACAGAGACAGAGAGAAGGGGGAGGGCCCAGAACAGTCTCCATAGTTGCACATCATTGGTTTTTCCACATAGTTTCATTCCACAGGTGGGAGCGGGGCTGCACCAGGCAGGAACAGGGCCGGGGTCTCACTCCAGTGAGAACTGAACTGGGGGCACTCCCCAGTTCAGCATATGGGTTTGCACGGGCCGGGGCTCGGATTCAATCCTCGGACCCTGGGGCTGCAAAGTGAGCACTTAACCCACTGAGCCATCCTGGCTTCCCCCAGTTATTCCTTTATTGAAAAAACAATTATTGAGACCCTGTCATCTGGTAGGCATGGTGAATAAAACAATTTTGGCTATTAAATAATTCAAAGTTGGGTGGAAACCACAGGGGAAGATTTTTTTTTAAATATGAAACAGATTTTAGTGTGAACTGGAACAAACAGATTGAAAAACAATCATCTTACTTGTTTTTACTGATCTTCCTTACATGTATGTAATAGCTCACATTTACTTCAATGTTCAATATTAGAAGTGTTTTGGGTCTTCATTTAGAAGTTTGGTGATGTTTTTGTGACCAGAAATATGCCTTAGGAACTTAACTCTTATTTATATCAATTAACCTGAAGTAAAATTGGTTTCCTTATACATCGTTTCACTTAAAGCAGTAGTTTCCTAAGAACCTGTCAATGACATTACGTAAAGACTTATTGTACTCTTGCTTTTCCCTTTTTTTAAAGGCCCAACTCTGCTATCATTCATTCAACAAACATTTCAGTACTCTAGGTGCTGGGCTCTGTGTTTAATTCTGAAAATACAAACAATCCCTACCCTGAGGAAGCCTATGGTTTAGAATTGTGCTCAGCAATGTGGTAGCCACAGGCCACATGTGGCCACTGTGTGCTTGAAATGTAGCTAGTGCCGCTGAGGAACTCAATTCATTTTATTTCATTTTAATTTACTTAATTTTCAAAACGGGTACTCAATTCAGTCATTGAATAACTGTTAGCTATGTTTCGTTGTGCATGTGAATCAATTTTTTTCAACTGTAAATGTTTTGAAATCTAGGTACAAGTCACATATGTCCAGTGAAAATGTAGGGTCCTAATGGAGATTGAGAGAGGAAGAACTTTAAAAGATGACAGAAGGAGGGGCCTCCTGGAGACTCTTGCAAACAAGGACAGGAGATAAAAAGTCCTTGAGTCTCAGAAAGGCCAGCAATTATAGAAATCACTGCGGAGAACAAACAGTTCTCAGAAACCCAGGTGCAATGTCTGCCCCTGCTCCCTCCCCACCTTGAATCACGAGAAACACATGAGACCCTAGACCAAAAAAATCACGCTCAAATGTATATAAGCGGTGAGAAATCTAACTGGGGGGAGTGCTTATTAGGTGCTGCTAGCCCCGCATGCTCTGCCAGCTAATAAAATCCCCTTCCTCTGTCTTAAGAGTTGTTTGAGCATCTGATATCCTCCCTCGGGTGTCGCTTCCTGCAATGGATTTTTGGTGCATTGGCCAGGAAGGGTGAAGGAAGGACGCCCATGTTTGATGGACTTCAGGTACCCCACTGGGGAGCCCCCAAACTGCCCTGTAGACACGCCCACTGAGTGCACACTGGGGATTACCCCGTGTGGATGCCTCACAGGATGGAAGGGGAAACCCCATCTGCGGGTCCCAGCAAGAATCAGATAATGGAGGAACGAGAAAACTAGGGTGCATCAGAGCCATGGTAAGGAACAACCGGGCAAGGGTAGCTAGCTGAGGTCCTGCCCCATTGGGCAGAAGGGAGAACTGATCACCCTCCGAAGAGCAATTGACTGCACTCCATAGGTTAGGAGTGGCAGCTGATCACTCTCCACAGGACAGGTTAGGGATGGAGGGAGGTTGTGTGAAAGGGTGTGAGTGCTGAATGAATGAAACAGACATCAGGAAGGTGGTTCTGACCCCTTCCCACAGGGCCAAAGCGAGTGTTCCACAGGGTGCCTCTTAGGGCTGAGAGGCAGTTTGCATGCTGATGGCTTATATGAGCCTGCCATAAACCAAGAGGGCCCAATATCTCTGAGAGGGGAGTGGCCGATGAAGGACAAAGCGAATGACGTCCCCTCCAGAGTTCCCCAACCCTTTCCCCTGACCCTTCATATGGCATGATTGCTGTCTGTTGCAGGAGGCATGGGGGATTCACCGGGAAAACCTACTCCCCTGGCCAGGATGGTCAAAACCTTTTAAAAAAAGATTCATGGGGGATTAGGGAATTACTGTGTCCCCAGGAAAATTAAAGACCTTCCCAATGTGGGGAGGCACAGTTTTCCCAGTCTCCTTGAGAGGCCACCAGATAAAGACCTTCCCAAGGTAGGGAAAAAGCACTGAAAGACCTTCCCAGGGGGAGGGGGGACACTGTTTTTAACCTCTGAATGACTGTGTGTGTGACTATGACATATCTGTGGCTCCACTGCCACATGGCTATGGGGTCTAAATGGATCTAAACCTACATTTCCATGGCAACGCAATACGGCAAAATGGTGACTCACCCCACTGTGGCCTGGCCCGCGATTTATATGGGTGCACCTTAACCAAGACGTGCCTAAGTTCCCACAAGGGACATGGCCAGGAAGGCTTGTATATGGTCTCCATTGGAGGCACCCACCCTTTGTCTTGCAGCTCCGATGAAAAGGGGACATTCTGGGAAATTTCCAAGAGAATCTTCATGTCCGGAAGGCGCTTCTGTCTAAGGTATTGGGCCTATAGATTCTTTGAGAAAGTCTCCGCTTGTTCCCTGCCCCCAGACTACTGGAATTGGTAACCTTCCCACTGCAAATCTGTCCCTTTTGTCTCGGGCACCAGGCTCCCTCCCCGCTTGGCGGATTGACAGTCTGAACAGCCTCCAGAGTGGGTCTCAAGGCATAAGCGAGGCCCCCTTCTGTGTCCCAAATGGAAGGGTTTAAAGAGGACCAGGTGTAAGTATCCTCAAGTCTTGCCCAATTGCTTGGGGCAAGGGTGCAGGGATCCAGCCCCTTTCCTGTAGAGAATTTATGCAATTTGACTCCCACTAGGGATTGAGCACTCTGTGAATTATGTGCCTTTGAGAGAAAAAACATCAGAGCTATTTAGGATACAAGCACCCTCACTTCCCAGGGCAATTCAAAGGAACCAATTCGTATCTCAGGACTTCAAAGACATGGGATTAACAATTTGAAGCAAACCTAGGCAATTAGGGAGGCCTATGTAACCATGACCCCATAGCTAAGGAATGTAAATGTAACCTTGGGACTAAAGGAAGACACCAGATGCCAGAAGGCTGGGGTGGAAACACCAAGGCCAGGCCCCTCCCTCTCTTTTTGTTTCAGGTTCTTTAAAACTGTAGGAAAATCCTGTCTTTGCAATTGTTGACACTTCTGTTTATGCCTATGATCTGATATCTACTTATGCTTTATATATAAAGTGATGTCTGTATCTCCAGATGATGTTGCCAGATTGTGATGTTTAAGTGACTTTAAGAAGTTAATGGCTTAAATAAATAAAAACCCAAGCTCTTTTCAGGACCATGTGATCTAGGAAGATGTCTACTAAGTCTGGTTTAAGTTTTAAAGTCTTTTTGTTTTCAGCAAGGTTTAAAAGATAAGAAGTTGTTTATAAACATCTTTAGAAATAATGTTATATGTGATATCACCAAACAAAACTTATGCTTCTAAAGGTTACAAGATGTGTTTATAAATTTACCAATGTAAATGCTAACATTTGCTTCTCAATTGTCAGCAAAAACCCAGGTTATGAGGGTTATAGATGCTAATTTATATAGAGATTTTGCATGTAACTAAATATGTATGTTTTAAAAAGAAATAAGGCATGGAAATGCATTTTTAGAGGAATTTAAATAAAAAGTTTGTCATAAAGATGGCTGTTTCTAAATGAATAAAAGGAGACAAACTAAGAGGGACTAAACAGTTGTATAAGGTTTGTGAAGGACATTTTTTTTAAAGATTTATTTTTATTGTTTTTAATAGAGAGAGAGAGATACAGAGACAGAGAGAAGGGGGAGGGCCCAGAACAGTCTCCACAGTTGCACATCATTGGTTTTTCTACATAGTTTCATTCCACAGGTGGGTGCAGGGCTGCACAGGGCAGGAACTGGGCTGGGTGGGGTCTCACCTCAGTGAGAACCAAACTGGGGGCACTCCCTAGCTCAGCATATGGGTCCACATGGGCCAGGGCCAGGATTCAATCCTCGGTCTCCGGGGCTGCAAAGTGAGCGCCTAACCCACTGAGCCATCCCAGCTTCCCTGTGAAGGACATTTTTATATGTGGTTGGGCTGGACAGGATTAAAATGCTGGGTCAGGCAAGGGTTTCTTGGACTGCTGGTCCGCTACTGAAATTGAAAGATTTTATGCCTGAGAAATATTAAGATCCTCAGGAATATGAAAGGGCCCAATTGCCAGGGAAAGATCCCCAATGAGAATCAAATAAACAGGAAGGCCTGAGACGGCTCAAGAAATACAGAGAGGCCCTCCTTCAGGGACTCTGGAAGGGAGGCCAAAAGGCCACTAATATCAACAAAGTGGCAGAGACCTTACAAAGGAAGGATGAAAGTCCAGGAGACTTTTATGAGAGGTTATATGAGACCTATCGGATCTATACTCCTTTCGATCCAGAAAGTTCAGAAAACCAGAAAATGGTTAATATGGCCTTTGTCAGCCAGAATGCAGGAGATTTAAAAAAAAAAAACTCCAAAAATTGGAAGGCTTTGCAGGAATGAACATCTCCCAACTCCTAAAATTAGCCAATAAGATCTATGTCAACAGACAGGTTGCCACCAGAAGGGAAAATGAGCGCCGAATGCAGAAAAAGGCTAAGTTCATAGCGGCTGCCCTTCAACCTAAGGGCAAAGGAAAGCCTCCCCCATTTGGAAATGGGAAAAAAAACAGGCAAGGAAAGGAAAGGATGGTCAGGCAGGGTCCCCTTGCGGCATCATCAATGTGCCATCTGCCAGAAAATCGGTCATTGGAAAAATAAATGTCCCAACTGGGACAAGGGGGGAGCATGCTTGTCAGCCACCTCCAAAAGGGAAGACACACTGTTCAGTGTAGCTGGGAAATACCTCTTGGATTGAGGGCGACCAGACTCAGAGGCCCCCAATGAGTCTATGGTGCGTATAATGGTAGGGGGCAACAGATGGACTTCCTGATTGATACAGGGGCTGAACAATTGGTGGTAACTTGGCCAGTAGTGCCACTTTCCAACTGTAGGGTGGACATTGTAGGAGCCACAGGAAAACAGGCAGAACAGGCATTCTGCCTGCCTTGTACAATGAGGTTATGCATCTGTTTCCACACATGCCTGACTGTCCAATGCCTCTATTAGGACGTGATCTTCTGAGCAAATGAAGGGCTACTATATCTTTTGCTGACAATAGACGGCTAGACTTGCAGGTGCCCAAGCCCGGGCTTGTCCCCAGAGAGGAAAAATGACAGATTTTTGCTACCGAATCTGGAAAGTCACAAGCCAGAGGCAGACAAATTGACTTTGGGACAAAACTTGAGGGTACGGGTACCTCATGCTGTAATAACTCTGATGAATGCAAAAGGACATCATTGGCTCTCAAATGCCTGTCTCACCAAATACCAGTGCTTACTCTGTGAAAAGCAGAGGCTAGCAATAGAGGTGCGTACCACTTTAAATCCAGTGACACTGCTCCCAGTGGAGGAGGGGAGGCAGCAGCATGACTGCTTAGAAGTGCTGGACTCCATGTACTCCAGCTGCCAGACCTGTTAGACCAACCCATGAAAGACCCAGGTTGGGAACTATGTGTAGATAGAAGCAGCTGTCAACTCACAAGGGGAAAGGCAAGCAGGGTATGCAAGAGTGACTTTAACAGAGATGGTAGAGGTGCAGCCCCTACCCCAAGGCACCTCTGCCCAGTGGGCAGAGCTGATTGCCCTGACTCAGGCCCTAGAGCTCAGTGAAGGAAAAAGAGCCAACATTTTTACTGACTCCCACTTTGCTTTTCTTACTCTGCAAGACCACGGGGCAATCTACAAGGAAAAAGGGCTCCTGACAGCTGAGGGCAAGGACCTCAAGTACTCAAGACACATTCTCCAGCTGCTGGAAGCAATTTGGAAACCAAAGCAGATAACAGTAATCCACTCCCGAGGGCAACAGAAGGGAGGAACAATAAAAGCCAACGAAAATGCCAGAGCAAACACAGGGGAAAAAAGGGCTTTTACTCTGCCCTGAAGCCAAGGCTACTGGTACTTGTTAACGCATGTGTGCACCTACTCCGGCTAGTTAGAAGGCTACCCCACCCGACTGAAAAGGCCAGAGAAGTGACTTGGACACTTCTTAGGGAAATCATTCCAAGGTTTGGACTGCCACTTCGAATAGGCTCAGACAATGGCCCCACTTTTGTGGCTAAGATAATCAGGTGTAGATGAAAGACTGGAATCCGGCTGCCCTTCATCCCAAGTGAAAAGGACCCTACTCTGTTATCCTGACCACCCCAATGGCTGCAAAAATGGGAGGAATACCTGCCTGTATTCACCAGAGTTGACTGAAGCCGGCGGCCCCTACAGAAACCTCCCTCGTGGATGGTGCAAACGAACCCTGCCAACCCTTGTAAGTTGATCCTGAAAAAGACAACATGCCCTGCTCCAGCCACAAACCGGAAGCTGGGTGGTCCACGCACAGCCGAAGCCTGAGGAACCTCGCCATGGTCCTTATAATCAGACTCTGGGGAAGGCTGGAAATTAGCAGAAGGAGGAATATATGGGAAATTCAACTGCATCCACTGTTGCCTATGCATACATGACCAGGGCCAGGCAATTTAGGGCCTAGTCAAAAAGACGGCAAAACTGACACATGTGCCCATGCAAGATGGGCACAGATGGAACCCCAGTAACCTTTCTGGGGGATGATTTTCAGCCTTTGCCACCAAAGCCTTTTGCCACTTCAAAACCCTAATAGGTATAGTTTTACTTCTAGGAGTCTGCCTGGTAGGTAGATCCATGCCTGTTACCCCTGCTAATAAACAGCTAATAAACATGATGGAAACCACAGTGCAGCAACGAACTTCAGCCCATGTATACTTTACCTACCATTATGAAAAAAATCCCCTAGGATTCAGGAAAAAAAAAAAAGTGAAACTTCAGCATAAAAAAAAATAAAATACTAGAGTCTCAAAGTGGGGAATGAGAGAGGAAGAACTTTAAAAGATTACAGGGGAAGCCAGGATGGCTCAGTGGGTTGAGTGCTCACTTTGCAGTGCCGGGAACCGGGGATCGAATCCCGGCCGCGGCCCGTGTGGACCCATATGCTGAACTGTGGAGTGCCCCCAGTTCAGTTCTCACCGGGTTGAGACCCCAGCCCAGTTCCTGCCCTGTGCAGCCCTGCGCCCACGTGTGGAATGAAACTATGTGGAAAAACCAATGATGTGCAACTATGGAGACTGCTCTGGGCCCTCCCCCTTCTCTCTGTCTCTGTATCTCTCTCTCTCTCTCTGTCAAAAACAATAAAAATAAATCTTTAAAAGATTACAGAAGGAGGGGCCTCCTGGAGACTCTTGCAAACACACGACAGGAGATAAAAAGTCTTTGATAAAAAGTCTTTGAGTCTCATAAAAGCCAGCAATTATAGAAATCAAGGCTGAGAACAAACAGTTCTCAGAAACCCAGGTGCAAGGTCTGCCTCTGCCCCTCCACCTTGAGTCACGAGAAACACGTGGGACCTAGACAAAAAAAATCAGGCTCAAATGTATATAAGCGGTGAGAAATCTAACTGGGGGAGTGTGTATTAGGTGTTGCTAGCCCCTCGTGCTCCACCGACTAATAAAATCCCCTTCCTATATTTTAAGAGTTGTATGAGCGTCTGATATCCTCCCTTGGGTGTCACTTCCTACGACAAGATGTGCTCTAAGCATGAAATACCATGTATTTCCAAGACATAGCAGGGGGAAAAGCTTGTACAATATCTCATTCATCTATTTAAATTGATGTGTATGTAGAAATGATAGTCTTCTGGATATATCGGGAATAAAATATGACACTTATTTTCTTTGTACTGATCAATGTGGCTACTGGAACACTTAAATATTTCCATGGGCTGGTGCTGGTCTAGAGCGTGAGGAGATCCACAGAGAAGGTCCACCTGATGAGAGTGCTGGGAGGGAAGTCTGCACATGCCTAGGATACATGAGGGAAAGGTCAGGAAAGTCTAAGGGAGCAAATTTGAGTGGCCTTGGAAGATACACTCACATGTAGGTGTCGCCTACATTGGGCAGAGGGAGGACACAGAAGCATAAAGCAATGGGCACTTTCCAGGGACTACCCAAGGTGGGGGTGATGGTCAGACAGGGGCCAGTCTCTTCAGCTGGCAGCCGCCGCCTCTGGACAAGAACACATTTGAGGACAGCAAAGGCACCATAAGCACCGGGGCGTGGGGGCTGCCCTCACATGTAGCCTCCCTTGATCTGAGGCCGTGTTTATGCCACTTTCCTTGGGCTCTAAAATTGAGAGAGACTGCGGTACACTGAGTCTTGAAGTCCATTTTATTTCAACATGCACGTAATGATTTGAGCAACACCCTATGTCTAAAGCAGGGGTGTCCAACCTTTCGGCTTCTCTGGGCCACATTGGAAGAGGAGGGGTAGTCTTGGGCCACACGTGGAGTGCACTGGCGGTGGATGATGAGTCAGGAGGAGGATCGCAAAGAAGCCTCATCATGTTTGGGGAAAGCTTACGAATTTGTGTTGGGCCACATTGGAGGCTTGGTCTAAAGGTATTGCAGGGATCTTGGTGCTTGATATAAAGAAGATCCTAAATGCTATACCTTAGTCAAAATGGCAGTGTACTTTCTTGGTATTGTTAATGAATTCCACTTCTTGGTTGTGAAAGTTGAGACTAGCACTGGGAAGTCCGCCAGCTGAGCACTGCTAGCAGCTCAGCTGGAGCGCTTTCAGAGGATACTTGGATATGGCCCCTCAGAGCCACCTGCAATCTCAGGGAGGGCCAGCTGAGAGGGGGTGTGGAGAGCCTGGAAATAGCAGATGGGGAGGGAACGGGGCTTACTGGAGACAGGGACTTGGAGTCCGGCAAGTTCATTTGCACTCCGGGCTGCTGGGCCCTGGTTTCCTGCATTCTTTATGGAGCACAAAAAGGGGAGAGGGCGAGAAGTCCTCTATGTTATCGATTCCAGTATGCACTTTTTTTTTTTCTTCATGTTCTAACACTAAATCAACTGATTTCAAAATCAGGATGTCTTACAGTCAATGGCACATTGCACTTTACATTGTAGTTTTTTTAATTCCTTATTTGTGGATAAAATAACAATGCCTCTCATAACTGATGGGATAGCCTGTGTGCTTTTCTTCCCTCCACTATGGCTTATTGTTACAGCCTGTTTCTCAGAGCAGATTTGCATACTCTTTTTTAAAAAGATTTATTATTTTTGACAATAAATCTTTTTTTTAAAGATTTTATTGTTTTTGACAGAGAGAGATAGAGACAGAGAGAAGGGGGAGGGCCCAGAGCAGTCTTCATAGTTGTATGTCATCCGTTTTCCACATGGTTTCATTCTACACAGGTGGGCAGGGGCCGCACAGGGCGGGAACTGGGCTGGGGGCCTCCTGCATGGGAAGCTCACCCCAGTTCAGCACATGGGTCCGTACTGGCTAGGGCTGAGATTCAAGACCCACTGACGTCCCAGAAACAGGTAGGTGTTGCTGCCGTGGACAGCAGAAGGAATTAACAGCTTAAGGCTATTGTGTATTGTTCCCACAAAAGGTACTCTGAAAGACCTGGCTGTTCCTTCTCAACTTGTTTATTGACAGCTCTTCAACAAAGAGAGAATCTGGGGTGTTTTCAGTCTCTTGCTTTTTTTTGTTTACTTCAGAGGAAGAAAGCTGTGGCTCAGAGCCCAGGCAGGAGTGAGGGACATGTGACAGCTGTCACCTGCAGCCCACAGTGTCCATCCTGAGGAAAGCAATAGGTCCTCCGTGTCAGCGAGACATCCAGGGTGTCCCCAGGAGGCGTGGAGAGAGGTAGCAGGCGCTCCTCAGAGCCCGGTGGACAGAGCCAGCGTGGGCCATCCATTCGGGCAGTGGAAGAAGTATCCCTGCAGAAGAGGCAGGGTCGGCGCAGACCCTACATACCTAAACAAGGCAGAGTCCTTGGGGCAGGGAGCCCTGTGGTGACCTCACACTGTGGTCCAAGTACAGCCTGGCTCAGAAAAGGCGGGCAAGCCGGCCTCATTTTGCTGGATCCTAAAACACTTCCTTAGAAGTACATTGCAGGAAATTACACTCTGAAGCCTGTCCTTGGATTTTCCCGCGTGGGAAATGTGGACGGTGTTCACCGTCATGGCATCCATCAGGAAATGCTTCTCTAAGGGGTCATTGATGAAACAGAGGGGCTTTCTCCTCAGCCACTAGTTTGCCTTTTTTATTATATTGACACAGAATGGCAAAACATGTTGTACTTCACTGTTTGCCTTGCCTTTTAGGAAAGTCACAGCCAAATTTTGTCATCTGGAAAGAACACAGAGTCTCCTGATGTTTATTCTGTGTAAATCTGGCACCTGACTCAAAAGATAACCAGCTCATGGAAGGAAAGTTTGCAAAGCATGTATCTGATAAAGGCCTCATTTCAGTATTTAAAATTCCATTAGGGGGAAGCTGGGATGGCTCAGCAGGTTAAGCGCTCACTTTGCAGCCCCGGGGACCGAGGATCGAATCCTGGCTCCGGCTCATGTGGACCCATGTGCTGAACTGGGGAGTGCCCCCAGTTCAGTTCTTGCCGGGGCCTATGCGGGAGGCTCCTGGCCCAGTTCCTGCCCTGCGCAGCCCTGTGCCCACCTGTGGAGTGAAACTATATGGAAAACTAATGCTGTCAACTATAGAGACTGCTCTGGGTCCTCCCTCTTCTCTCTGCCTCTGTCTGTCTGTCTGTCTGTCTGTCTCTCTCTCTCTGTCAAAAACAATAAAAATAAATCAAAAAAATAAAATTCTATTAGTTCTAGGGGAGAGGAGGGTTAGGGATGGATGAAAAAGGTGAAAAGATTGAGGAGTACAAATTGGTAGTTACAAAATAGTATGAGGATGTGAACTACAGCATAAAAAATATAGTCAATAATATTGTAAAACCTATGTATAGTGTCAGATGGGATCACTTCATAAATTATATAAATGCATAGCCACTATGCTGTACACCTGATACTAATATAAAATAATATTGAATATTAACTATAAAAATAAATCCATTAATTCTATTTTTCCTAAGGACTGTGGATGATAAGAACAGTAAGCTTTGGGGTAAAAGGCAGAATTCCTTAATAACAGGACTAACAAAATGAGTGTCTGTCATTATTTGAGGGGTAAGTGGGGATTTCCCAAGTTGGAAAACACAATCAATCAATTTCCCCCCCACAGTTAGAGCTGTAACTCTCTAGTGAGGAAATGTTTTCATCTACTCTGAGAACAGAAAACAATCAGAACTTATTTATAATCCATCGCAAGAGGCATTCGTATGAAGTCCACTTAGGGAATTGAAGGGGCCTGGAGACTTTGGTCTTTGTCCATATTCCACCTTTACGTTGTACCGGGCTCACATTGTTGGCTATAGGGCGTGTTTTAAACACATCTTTGGCAACACCACTAGTGTTACTCCACGAGCAACAGGTTCAGTATTGTTGCCAGTGGATCTCTGTTATCAGTAATCTCATGAAGTGTTTTTGCCAACCTCCATTTTCAGTTCTTTGGTGGTATGAGTCAGCCATTCTGAGAGCACCAAAAATGATCCTTATGCAACCTTCCCCACTTCTGAATTTTTCCACTTCCCACTTCTCCAGATCAGGGGCTTTTCTCTGACAGTTAAAAATAGCCTCTCGAATTCCTCTCTTTTCTGTGTGATTACAGGAGCAATTGTCTTGGTTAATGCTGCTTGTGTAGCAGTGTGGTCAGCGAAAGCATCCCCACAAGAGCCCAGGGCTTGCTGCTTTAAAAGATGTTCTAGGAAGGGGAAGCCGGGACAGCTCAGTGGGTTAAGCGCTCACTTTGCAGCCCCGGGGACTGAGGATCGAATCCTGGCCCCGGCCTGTGCAGACCCACATGCTGAACTGGGGAGTGCCCCCAGTTCAGTTCTCACCGGGGTGAGACCCCGGCCCAGTTCCTGCCCTGTGCAGCCCCGTGCCCACCTGTGGAATGAAACTATGTGGAAAAATGAATGATGTGCAACTATGGAGACTGTCCTGGGCCCTCCCCCGTCTCTCTGTCTCTGTATCTCTCTCTCTGTCAAAAAAAAAAAAAAAAGATGTTCTACTTTGATAATACTGCAGCTATTTTCTCAGGTAACAGCAAATCAGCTACAAGGATTTTTGTTTGTTTCTTTAACTTGTCTAATTTATATGTTTTGTCGAAATTCGGAAACTCTTCATTTCTAAAGCATACTGATTTGCGTACTATTCCAGAAACACATCTCCTGTTGGTGCACATGCTTGTTTTTAACTTCTTGCCCCTATAAGAGCAGCTATTGTCGCCCTGGAGCTGATTGGACTTCTTGGAGTGGTATATATTTTAAAGGTGAATTTAGGTCTGCGATAGGACTTCTTAATATGAACAAATAAAGTTAGGCCAGGGTTATCTAAGGTAATTTCTAACAAAATGGTTTAAAACGTGTGGGGAAAGCACTGAAAGTTATAAGAATTACTTGGTAAAAAAAAGAAACCCCTGATAACCTGAGCATAAAATAACTTAGTCATTTTACATGAAAGACCCAGATTCTAAGTTTACTCATTTGGTACATGATTATGGTAAAAGATCTATGTAGTAAAGGATAAGTTAATAGTACTTTATTTGTATGTATTTAGGCATACATAGATATATAAACATAAAATAGATAATGCTTAAAGCTTTTACCTATGGCTTTAGAGTGTAATTAACTTAGTATATTAAATAAAATGACATGTATTATATTAATTTATCATTTGAACAAGCTAATACTTTTTCTAAATAATCAGAAAATCACATCTTATTAAATATGCATACCGTATATACCTGCATCTGCAATTCTTGTATCAGTTACAATTAACCATCCATACTAATTAATATCTTTAATTAGTACTCTAATGTTGTCTTTTTTTCTTTAGACACAAGAGAAATTCAGAGGAAAGAAAGTATAGGAGCTATCCAGCTATTTCTTGTGAGCATTTATCTGACATAATGTAAACATTTTGAGATTTTTACATCATGTGAGATATGCAAATACCTTTAGATGCATTCTCATCCAAAGGCATATTTTATTACTCTACTAGCATTTTAAGAAACAAGGACAAATTAAAAGTATGTTTATTAACTAGTGGTTTTGTAGCTCTCTGGCCCCTTAGAAACCATTTTTTTTGTTCCTTCTGCCCAGAATCAGGAGGTCTTACGTGTTTCCTGGTGAGTGACGTCCCAGGGACACAGGTCACACAGAATGTTCTATGGATGGTCCCACTGCAATCCTCAAGGGGGCTTTTCCATCTGAAACTTTGCCACCTCCAAGCCAGACACCCACTTCCCTCATTCTTTCCCGCTATAATCCTAACTCCTGTGTATATCTTTCTAACCAGCACAGTTTCCTCTATGACAACTGGAAATGACATTGGCCACTTTGGGGGAACTTTGAGGCAGACAAATTGTTCATTTGAGAAGCACCTTAAAATAAAACAAATGCAGGGAAGCCAGGATAGCTCAGCGGATTAAGCACTCGCTTTGCAACCCTGGGAACCAAGGATCGAATCCCAGCCCCAGCGCATGTGAACCCATATGCTGAACTGGGGTGAGTTTCCCATGTGGGAGACCCCCAGTTGTTCCCACCCTGCGTGGCCCCCACCCACCTGTGTGGAACAAAACCATGTTGGAAACTTATGACGTACAACTATGGAGACTGCTCTGGGCCCTCCCCCTTCTCTCTGTCTCTCTCTGTCAAAAACAATAAAATAAATCTTTAAAAAAAAATAAAACAAACGAAAAATTCCAGCCATCCAAAAGTCAGCTTTCTTTAATTGGGTCTAGGAAGCTAGCTTCTAAATGCAATTCAGACTCAAAAATTGCCTTCCTGAAAGCCACTACAAAACACGAGAAATCGTCTCCCAAATCATCCCCTTGAGACATTCTTCAGAATTAATTCCTGATGTTATTCCAATGCTCTTTCTACTTTTTTTGTTGATGGTTTAACACCAAAACATAAACAAAAACTGACTGGAAAACCACTCCATTGCAAAAACTGCAGCATTTTGCTAAGCATTTTAAAGAGACTTGAAATCCAGACCAAAAATAAAAGGGCTGGGGAAGCCGGGATGGCTCAGTGGGTCAAGCGCTCACTTTGCAGCACCGGGGACCAAGGATCGAATCCCAACCCCGGCCTGTGCAGACCCATGTGCTGAACTGGGGAGTGCCCCTAGTTCAGTTCTCTCTCTGTCTCTGTCTCTGTATCTCTCTCTCTCTGTCAAAAAAAAATAAATTAAATTAAAATAATAATAATAATAATAATAATAAATAAAAGGGCTGTTGTGAGGCACTGTTTCTGCTATTTGTATAAAGAGATCATTTTGTTTAATGCAGAAGCATTCCCTCCTTTGTTTGACTACTTTGGGGGTTAATAAGTGCTTGCACTTTACTTTTATGCCTGTCTTTGTGTCCTAGGCAGGCTAAGGTCCTCAGAGCAGGGCTGGGGTGTCCCTCACTGGTGTTTACTCAAGCGCCCAACCCAAACCTTGAGAAACGCAAGGGTGGACTGTCACACCCATCAAATCTGAGTCTTTGGGGGAAGAACAGGATTTCCCCAAAGGGGATATTTGTTCTCACTCCCTGTCAGAGCGGCTAGGCTCAGACTGGACAAAAAGGATGGTGGGGGAAGCTGAGATGGTTCAGTGGTTAAGCGCTAGCTTTGCAGCCCCAGGGACCAAGGATCAAATCCTGGCCCCAGCCTATGCGGACCCATGTGCTGAACTGGGGTGAGCTTCCCATGCAGGAGGCCCCTTGTTCAGTCCCCACCCTGTGTGGCCCCCACCTGTGTGGAATGAAACCATGTCAAACACTGATGAGGTACAACTATGGGGACTGCTCTGAGCCCTCCCCCTTCTCTCTGTCTCTGTCACTGTCTCTCTCTCTCTGTCAAAAATAATAAATCTTTTTTAAAAAAGGAGGGGGGAGGGATGAAGACAGAAGGGAGGCAATATGACCTGGAATTCAAGGAGCAGGGAGCCCGGAAGTCCATGTTGATGGAGGCTGCATTGATTCACATGTCCCCGACTGGGAGGAGTTTCATGGGTCTCAGTACTGCTTGTGCCTATGCTGCTAACATTAAACCTCTCCAGGAGACTCTAGCTCCTTTAGCTCAGCTGCCTGATGTTGGGTGATTTGTTTTCTCATCTGTAAAATGGGGGTAATAAGAGGGCCCGCCTCATGAGACGGCTGTGAGGATGACAGGAGATGAAGCAGTTGGAAGTGTGGGCACAGTGTTACCTGTGAAGGTGGTAATGCTGATGCCACTTGCATTTTTTTCCAGCCCCACAAGTGCTGTGAGAGCCGCAGACTGGGGGGAGTGTGTCCTGGTGGGGCAGGGCACTGCTCAAAGCCCTCCAGGCTGCACAGCACAGAATGAGCCTCTGGTGGTGAGGAGGGGCCGGGGACAGAGTGAGAAGTGGAGGGTTGTGGAGGGAGGGTGGCACCGGGAGAACAGAAAGCAGAAGAGTGTGTAACTGAGGCAGAGACCCAGCCACACTGGTGGCTGGCAGTTTGCCTTCTTTATTTCTTCCCACATTTGTTGTCAAACAGGTGACCCCTCACGGGCTGCCAGAAAAGGCAGAAGGGCATGTTCAGGCAGCATGACGCGTGTCTCATGTGCTCACTGCGCAGGCGCACAGCGTGCTTGGCCATTCCAGAAGGACTTCCAACTGCGTGTAAATCCACAGGCCTTCCATCCTGGAACTCTAATTCCCTTCAACACCCTCAGTGTCATGAAAATCTAGAGTTTGAAAACTTGTAAATCAGACCCTAGTCTGAAATACAGGAATGTTGTACTCTTTGTAAAATTGGAAAATCAATAGTGGGCAGAGCTAAGTGCCCTAAAGTTACTTCGTCTGAGTTATACAAATATTTACCGATGGCCAAGGTAGGAAAAGCTTCCAAGTAAGCAGATCACAACAAGAAGAAGAAACTGGTTGGACATTTTATGAAAACAGGGTGGGGCAAGGCTGGGAGTGTGGAGGCTCGTGGGCAGCTGCTCACTGTGGTCTGGGTTCGAATCCTGACTGTGGCAGAGCTGGGACAGGTTACCTAATCTCCTTGTACTTGAATTTGATTACAGTAGAACCTACGTACTACACAGGGTCCCTTTACCCCTCCAGTTTTTATCTGGTACCTAATACAAGTATGCGTCTTACGAAATAGCCAAAAATAGGCAGAGCTCAGACTTCACAAAACTTTCATTCAGTAGGGGGTTGTTTTGGGGATGAAATCTGTTAATATGGGAAACACACCAAGAAGAGCACTTTGCATATAGTAAGTGCTCAATAAATGCACCTCATGCCCCCGCCCACCCCAGCTCCACCGCTCCCCCTGCAGATCTCATGATAGCTGGGCCTGTGAGTCCTCATCTCAGGTCCTTTGAAGCTCTGTTACTCTCTGAGATGAGATCCCACATCACCTAATTTCTCTGAGAACAACATTGCCTCAGCCTCTCCCCACCCAGAAGGAGGGCTCAGCTCCTCAAACCAGCACAGGGCAGAAATAGTCTTTCTCTCACTGCCGGAGGGTGCAGGTCCCTTCCCCCTGCACCCTGAAATATCCCCTTCCCCTGGCCTCTGCTCCTGCACATCTCCAGGAACAATTTAAGTAGGACAAAGGTGTTTAGAAGAGAGCTATGTTCCTCTTTAAATAAAGGACCTGTTTGCTTTTACTAATAACCGCAGCCAATATTTATTGAGTGCCTATTACATGTCTACTACATAGACTTTCCCACTGAATTCCCAAAATCTCTCTTGGAATTACATATTTCTTCCCCCATTCTATGGATGAGGAAACTGAGGCTCAGAGAAACTAAGTAACTTGCTCAATGACACACAGCTAGTAAATCATGGAGGTGCATTTCACTCCATCCAGTCAACCCCAAGGCTCGACCCAGGACAGGACACTGCCTACAGAGTAAAACCACAGGACCAGAAGAGCCAAGACTATTTCTAAACACCAGGGGAGCTGATACTGTCCACACTTGGCAGGAAACAAGAGGCCCTCACGTGCCGAACACAGCAGATGTTTCTTAGTGCTTTGTGTCTTTTGGATTCATTATCACAGCAAGAAACACAACTTCACAAGGCCAGAATATTCCAGTGTAATGTAGATCTCATAAACTCTTGAAGCACTGTAACAAGGCAACAGATATGCCAGAGAGAGAACATAAACCAGAAAGAATGTGCTGGAAGGCTTCAGAACAGTGCATTGAGACCCACAAAAAATGTCACTGCGTTGCAAAGGCCCCTTGTATTGAACCTAGGAGCTTTTGGACAATGTGAGGAGACTAGTGAGCCCCTAAATACAAAGAAATACAAAGAAAGTGTGCAGAGAAAGGGTGGGGCCCGGTTGGTGAGGGGAGCCCAGAGTTGGACCTGGCGGGGACCCTGCCCATGGCGAAGCACCAGGGTGGGGGACACCCCCCAGAGAAGGGACAGTGAGAGCTGGGGTCTTAGTGAGGAATCGGGGATTCCAGACCATCTCCAGCCTGGCTGAGACTAACTGCCCAAATACACAGAAAGCAGAGGTAATGTGGGCTCGAATGGACTTGACGGGAAGGGCCGGCTGTGGCTCTGTGGCACGAGGGGTCAGGACGCACCTCAGATCCCCCCATCCCCGAATCTTCAGCAAGGAGACCACCCCCCAGCAGACTCAGCCTCCTCTTGGGTTGTCTGGGCCCTGAAGGCGAAGGTGAGGCTGTTGGTGCCCGCTCTGCATGGCCCAACGTGCAGCACCCCTTCTACCCTAGAGGGGGTACAGGCAGGAGAAGGACGGCCGTGGAGCCCAGAGGGATCCTCTGGCCATGGGTCAGCACTGTAAGAAGAGTGGTGAACCCCGACATATCCCACATTTACTAGACTGCCTGGTTACCCCAAGGGCTGCAAGTTTAAGTAATTACTTGGGACTGTCCTGCGTCCCCGCCCCATTCCTGGGAGGACGGCTCCCCCAGCGCCCCCTGGCGACCATGCATGCAGCCCCCAGGCGGAGAAAGGCCCCCCTGGGTCGGACTGCCTGGGAATCCCCACCTTCGGCCCTGACACCTCTAAACGTCCCACTCCCCAGGCCTCCCATCAGCTCCACTGCTCCTGCAAGGGACATGTCCCTGTCCACATGAGAGGGACAGACCATGAGGTGCCACCTCAGTCATCAAAATGTTCTTCTATATTTTCATCTAAAAAACCACCTTCAGGATGTCTGGCATTGACTTTTGTGTGTGATGTGAGGTTGAAGTCAGCATTTACCGTATGCATATCCAATTGATGCAGTGCCAGTTATTGAAAAAGCCATCCTTTCCGGACACAATTCTTTCAGTTTGGGGGTAGGAGGTGATAGCAGCTACTCTTTGAATCAGGGCAGGAGCAGGTGGAAGGCATTCTGCATTCTCTAAGTCTTGGAAGTGGGTATCAGTTATAGCCACATGAGTAGCAAATCACTAGGAGAAAAGAATTCTGCCCAGGAACCAGGAGACAGTAAGATCAAGGAACTACTCCAGGACCCAGAGAAGTATGCCACTGGGACATTCACAGGGAGACCGTGGGATGAGGTTTTGGCTTTGCAGGCATGAAACAGAAAATGGGACTAAAGAGTAATCCTAATTTTGACTGGGTCACAGAGACAGGACAGCCCCAGGGACTATTTAAGAGAACAGGGATTGTTAACCAGGTCCCAGGGCTGGAACCACCATCAGGAGGATATTCTGTATGTGAAAATCCACTGAGGGGGAAGCTGGGATGGCTCAGCGGTTTAAGCGCTTGCTTTGCAGCCCCAGAGCCCGAGGACCGAATCCTGGCCCTGGCCCATGCGGACCCACATGCTGAACTGGGGTGTGCCCCCAGCTCAGTTCTTACTGGGGCCTATGTGGGAGGCTCCCGGCTCCGTTCCTGCCCTGCGTAGCCCTGTGCCCACCTGTGGAGTGAAACTATATGGAAAACTAATGCTGTCATCTATGGAGACTGCTCTGGGCCCTTCCCCTTCTCTCTGTCTCTCTCTCTCTCTCTCTGTCAAAAAATAAAAATAAATCTTAAAGAAAATCCACTGAGAAGGGGAGTTGGCGAGGCCCAGGCCACAGCCAGCTTTCCCTTACAATCTGCAGGCCCAGCCCCTACCCAGCCTAGCCACGATGGGCCCTTTGGCCGCCTCGTTCACAGAACTGAAAGGAAGAGGCAGTGGGCACAACAGATCGTGCATTGCCTCTGGAGCCAGACCGCCTAGACTGACATCCTGAGTCCCCCACCTACTTACTACCTGTGTGACCCTGAAGGTTTCCTTCTCTGTAAATGGCAACAATAATAGCATCTACTTCACAGGGCTAATTTGAGGATTAAATGAGACCATACATATAAAAGTCCTAAAACAGTGCCTGGCATGTGGTAAGTGCTTCAGGTCTCATCCCAGGGAGGGGCTGGCCCGTGGGCCAAGGGCAGTGCTGTCCCCTTCTCCTGTAGCCTTTGGGACACTGACCCCACACTAGAAGATGAGGGAGACACCCCCAATCCAGCCTCAGGGTGCCTTCTTTCCTCCTCCTCTTCCAGGCAGGTTCTATTCTTCCTTGCAGAACCTCCTCCATGCGGTCTTGTCCGCCCCGCCCTGACCGCCACAGCCCACACGAGCCTCTCTGCAAAGGCTCGTAGCTGCATCCCCTCAACTAGGACTGCGGCATGGTCGATGCACAGGGGGCACACAATTGGACCTTCCCCACAGCCCTGAGGATTATAGGAAAATCCAGTCAGAGGAGACGAAATGAACTCCTGCAGAAATCATCTCGACATTAGAGAGCGGGAGCAGCCAGGACCTGCTGAACGTAAAAGATGTGGCCCATCCACAGGTGGCCCACAGACCTGAAGGAAGCATGTGGCAACTAGAGGATGGGTGTAGAGCAGGGGGGTCTAGGACAGGTGTCCACAGCCGCTGGCCGCTGCGTGGCTCTCCTGCTAGGGGACTCCTGGCTTAGCCTGAGCCACAGCTCTGGCCATGAGGATTCATACATGAGGCAGCCTGTCCGGTGGGCTGGTGGAGTGGAACCCACAAGTGCTCACTGCATGACATAGGGGCATGTGTGCCGGGACAGGGTGCCTCAGTTCAGCCCCAAGCCAGGAGCCGCCCCAGAAGCCAAAGCAGCTGGCACAGGGTCTCAATACCGCCACCCTGTGGAAAAGTTGGGAGCTGCAAAGGATTACCTGTCGAGGGGCAAGTGGAAGCTGAAATCCAGGCTCCACGGAACTCAACCTGGCATGGCGGCAGCCACCTGGAGGGAGGGACATTCTTTTCTCTACCAGTTCAGGGGATACCAGAGTAGCTCAACAGGTTGAGCACTTGCCTTGCAACTGCGAGGTCTGGGGATCGAATCCTGGTCCCGGCCCATGCAAACCCCACATGCTGAACTGCAGAGCAACTGGTAACTGCCAAGATGGCAGCGAAGGTTCTGGCCTCCCATGCAGGAGCCCCAGTTCAGTTCCTGCCCTGTGCTGCCACATCCACCTGTGTGGAATGAAGAAACCATGTCACAACTAATGATGTACAACTATGGAGACTACTCTGGGCCCTCCCCACTTCTCTCTCTCTCTCTCTCTCTCTCTCTCTCTCTCTCTATATATATATATATACATATATATATATATATATATATATATATATATATATCTTCTCTCAAATAATGTATATCTTTTTTTAAAGATTTATTTTGTTTTGAAAGAGAGACAGACAGAAAGAGAGACAGAGAGAAGGGGGAGGGTCCAGAGCAGTGTCCATAGTTGTACATTATCAGTTTTTGACATGGTTTTGTTCCACACAGGTGAGCAGGGGCAGGGGTCAGGGGGATGCACAGGGTGGGAACTGGGATGGGGGCTTCCTGCATGGGGAAGCTCACCCCAGTTCAGCATATGGGTCCGCACAGGCTGGGCCCTGGATCTCGATCCTCAGACCCTGGGACTGCAAGGTGAATGCTTAAAAAATTAACCCGGGGAGGCCGGGATGGCTCGGTGGGTTGGGTGCTCGCTTTGCAGCGCCAGGGACTGGGGGTCGAGTCCCAGCCCCTGCGGAACCATGTGCTGAACTGGGAGCTCCCCCAGTTCAGTTCTCTCTCTGGCTCTGTATCTCTCTCTCTCCCTGTCGGGGGTGGGGGGGGGAATATATATATATATATTTACCGTATTTTCCAGCATATAAGACGACCAGGCATATAAGACGACCCCCTAATTTTACAGTTAAAACATAGGTTTAGGCCTATATTCGCTGTATAAGACCACTTCCGAGGCTGTAGTCTTATACAGCGAATACAGGCCTAAACCTATGTTTTAACTGTAAAATTAGGGGGTCGTCTTATACGCCCAGTCGTCTTATATGCCGGAAAATACGGTATTTAAAAAAAAAAATTATTAAAAAAAAAAATTCCTTTAAAATTAACCCACTGAGCCATCCAGGCTTTCCCAAAATAAAACTTTTAAAAAAAGTTGTTCAGGCTTGCCCCTCACTAAGTGGGTAACACTATCCCACACAGTGCTGCCCTCCTAACAGAAAAAGAACATGCAGGCTGCTGGTCATGACAAGGCTATTCAAAGAAGTGATGATACAGGCAGACAGTTGTCCAAGCTGCTCCTCTCCCCTTTGACAAGACCTGAAGGCCTGTCGCCTCAGCGGTGTCCCGGAGAGAGGTCACCAGGTCTCAGAGTTGGAATTCAGATGCTCCAAGTCTTTCAGGATCCTGGCTTGCCAGTCCTCTAGAGACGTACACCTGTGCTTCACCTTGGACTCTGGAGTCAAACAGACTTGACTTTGAACCCTGGCTCTACACGAAAAGCTGGGAATGGGTTGGTACCCCCTCTCCTTTGCACAACCCCCAAACCTGGGAAGTCAGGAAGGAGGGGGAACTTGCCCAGCTAATAAAGGAAACTCTTCGGTTTCAAAGCTGGGTCAGCTCCTTATCTGCAAAATAGAACCAGAAACCCCAGGTGCACAGGGTCGTCACACAGACCTAGAGGAGATGCCTGTGGCAGGAGTGGGCTCTGTATCTGTCCAGCCTGGTCAGGGGGGCAGGCGGGTAAAGGACCCAGGCTGAGCTGGACCTCCAGCTGTGCCCGGAGACTGCAGAGCCTGTGTCTGACTCGTGGAGGGCCCACCCTCCTTGTAACCCACATCCCCTCATTAAATATAACTCTTCTTGGCTTTCAGTGTAAAAGGGCTTTTATAAGTTTGCTTTTGAAATTACTTGACAATGAGTAACTCATTTAATTTACCATTGGCTATTATTTCTCTTCAATCATCTGCAAGGTCTGGAACTCTTGCCAAAAATCTAATTTACAAATTGTTTTCGAGTATAATGACATTTCTGTGGATATCAAAATCAACAAATACTAAAGTTGACATGCTGCTTCCAGAAGGCATTTAGTTAAACACATCGATTTTGACATTGTCTTTCTCATATTTTGGTGCCCCAAAGTGTTCTTTTTCCCCAGGTCTTCAACCACTTCCTAGGCCTTTGAAAGTTGGCCCAGCCCCCTGGAGAGATGGGGTTTGGTCACGAAGTCAGGGCACATGGATTCTCCCTACCTGTAGACATGTAGCCACCTCCCTGCAGGTACAGGTGCAGGAGTACCTGCCCCAGACTGTCCAGGGCATCCCAATTTGAGTAACTTTATTTTCATTTTGAAAACAAAATTTGTCAATGTAGTCTAATGCTTAAATCTTTACTGGAGTTTCATATAAATACATTTATAAATGAAGTACTACTTTGACCGGCAAGTGTTCCGATGCAGGATTTGGAACTCAGGATCAGTCATCCTAACCAAACCCTACTACCCGCCGTCATCCTGAGGCACAGCTCCCCCCTGCTCCCCTCAACTCCCCCAGGAGGGGGTGCCAGGGAGATGAGCCAGGGCAGGGTCCCGAGCACTGTGGTTGGCTCAGCCCTCCATATTACTAGGCCAACATGTGTTGTGACTGAAAAGGGACAGTCCCCCAGGGCAGATGTCAGTCAGGACTGACCCCACAGGGCGGACTGAACCAGGTGAGTTTGTGTGCTCGTTTTATTGTGCTCCGTTTGGGACCTTTTAAAGCAGAGGAGTTTTTTGCATTCCCTCTGCAGCCCACCATCATTCCCCTCCCATCACAGAAGTGCTGAGACCCTGGCTCCTTCACAAAAGACGACACACCACCTTTCAGGCAGGTCAGGAGAGACATGTCAGGAGTCAAAATAAATAAATAAATAAATAAAGGCACGAGGTGGAAGGTGGAGGGAAGCACTTCACCCTCTGTTTTACACACTTTGACTCATTTCCGTCTCTGGATTGACTGAATGAATCCAAAGTCAACCCATGAGGAAAGTGCTATTATCCCCATCACCTGGGTGAGGACCTGGAGGCACAGAGAGGGGAGGTAACTTGCCCAAGGTCACACAGCAGGCAGAGGAGTCATGGAGCCAAAATCTAAACTTCGGTGGGTCTGGCTCCAGAGCCAACACAGTCATGACATTAGGCCAGTTATTCAAACCCAGAAGGGCTGTGATGGTAAATCATGGTGAAGCTCACCACAGGACAGTGAGCAGTAATTAAAATGTATAAATAGAGTTTTAATGCAGTGTGGGGAAGACATTAAAATACTTTAAAACCACAAAATTTATGTGTATTATCTCAATTCAAAAATGCCTTTAAAAAAAATGAAAGAAATATGTATTTCTAAAATATATAAATACAGCTTAGGCATACAGTAGATGATTAGCAAATATTTGCTAACACTAGTAGACGATGAATGGGCTTTTTTTCTTGTTCTGAAAATTTCCAGTTTCCAAATTTCTGTAATGAAAATCATTTTCTTTTCAGATAGGAAAAGGTATTAAGGCCTTACTGTTTTAAAATTTTCTCTCAATAAATGTTTGAAAGAAATTTTGAAAAATGAAAAATCCAGAAGCAAGTTGTTCAAAAAGATAGTGGGGAGGTTGCTAAGAAACTCCTTAAATTGGTGGTATTCTTAGACCAAGGTCACAGCACACTGAGAAGACTGTGCAAGGGATGGAATGAAGGAGCCTTGTATGTGACAAATTCAAGGGGCAAATATGGAGTTCTTGCCTTCAAGGAGCCTTCTAAGGACAGAGCACAGTTCTATTATCAAATGAACCTTCTTGAAAATCAAGCTCCCTTCATCCTGGACAAGCAGTGTTCCTCAGGCAGACAAGGCCCAGGATCCCTGGACACGGAGCTGCCCGGGCTTCCAATCCAGGTTCTGCCACAGGCCTCCCAAACCCGAGCCTGCTTCCCCACCAGAAATCCACCAGAGTTAGTCTCTAGCCAATCGTCCAACTCGAACATTCAGTTCCACGATATGTAAGCGGCTAGAACCAATTGGCAAGAAAGGCCTTCTAGAGACTGAAGGCCCCTGGGTCTTGGTGAGGAGCCTGCCTGGCAGCCCTCAGGAGGCAGGGGCATCAGGACAGCTTCTGCTCAGGGGTACTGGGCAAGTGTGCAGGGGAGGGAGCGTGCGAGCAAGTGCACATGGGCAGGCTGGGGCGAGCAAGCTGACAGAAGGGAAGCCAGCCTCTGACTCCCTCACTAGACCCTCAATTACACAGGCTCATGCTGTTCCAGAGCTAATTGCTTCTGAAGCAGCCGGCCTATCATTCTCCCCACTCAGCCGCAGCAGCAGCAGCAGCAGCAGCAACAAGCTTGTTGTCAACCCCAGACCCTGCACAGCTAAGGATGCCTTCCACATCCTTCTGGGTGGAAGCCCAGTGGTTAGATTTCTACACACCTTCCACCTACTGAATCAGAATCTGAGGGGAGGACCTGGAAATGGCATTTTAAACAAGCTCTCCCGAAGATTTTGATGTCCCCAGAGTCTGGGAGCCCTGGCCTAAGTCTGCTTATAAGTTCCTATCCCCACATCTCCCAGGCTGTCCCAGGAGGCTGGAAGTGGGGAGGAAGCGAAGGTGTGTCCCCCGTGGGCCTCTCCTTTGTTCCACAGCCCCATCGGTTTCCATGTGCACAAACACACAGTGGCCAAGCCTGGTCACTCCCCTCAGCATCTGCTTTTCCTCCCTCCCAAATGCTCTTGGACCCAACCTCAGCCAGCCCCCCCAAGGCTCTCGCTCTCCCAAAGAGACCCCATCTGCCTCATTAGTTAAATAATCTTTATTTCTCATGCACTAGGAAAGACAGGACTGTATGAAACACTGCATTTCAATACAGCAAAGGCCTCGGTCCGGAAAACAACACAGGGGACCAGCCAGGATCCAAGCCTGGCCAAAACTCTGGGGACCGTACTGGGGATACCACCCCTGGGGCTGGTGGCAGACCCAGGACCTTCCAGCTGCAGTGGCCCCAGACATGGCACAGGACGGCTGCCCCCTCCCACAGAGGCACAGGAAGCTGGCGTCAGAAGAGCACGTGGACCAGAGGAAGGACAGAGAAGGCGCTGGGCAGTGACTGGGTAGGGGCGGTGGTCCAGCACCTCTGAGGCCCAAATGCAGGACCCCAGGGCCACGACTGGGCCCCATGAAGGCCCCAGCAGCCCCGTGCCCACAGCAAATGGGCACAGGCCCCACCTGACTGTCCCTCAGCCATGTAAACAAGACACGGGGGCATCAACACAGGCCCTAGCCAGAGCTCAGAAGTGCCCAGGCAGGACTCCACAAAGGCTAGAGGGGCCAGCCCTCCACAACCAGCCCTGGCCCCCGTGGACAACCAGGCTGCAGAGGACCCTGGGACAGGGCCACCAGCAGGGCAACCCTCAAGCCTGGGCCATCGGGTGCCACCTAAGCCAAGACAGGGCAGAGCAGCTCCGGGCACTGCTCCCCAGGGTGGCACTGAGACAGGCACAGGTCAGAGACATGCAGGACAAAGAACAGACACATGCAGAGACCACAACAGGGGGGAGGGGTCGCGGTGCTGAGAGGCGGTGGATCCACCGGGCCGGGCTCACTGAGGCCCCGGGCTCATGGTGAGAGCTGGCTCCTCCGGGATGGTCTCCAGCGTCTCGCTCTGGACGGCCTGCGTAATGAGCGCCAGCTCCTGGCACAGGGTCTCGTAGCGGTAGCCCACGCGGATGTCTGGCACATTGGTGCGGCGGATGTCATTGCCCTCGGGACCTTCCTTGGTGTAGTTGGGTCCCAGCCAGTGGCTCTTCACCTGCCGGGTGAGGGGGTAATGGGCAGGGCTGCAGCAGGCCCTGAGGGGCCATGTCCCAGGAGCCCCGGGACCCTCCCCGGTACAGAGGAGGGGGTGCCCAGGCCCAGGCTGGCGGGTGTGGTACCTTGTGGGAGAAGCCGCTCATGAGCACACTGTTGCGTGCCAGCTCACACATGTCGCAGGAGCTGAGCTTCCACACCTGCGTGGCGATGCTGTACTCCTCCATCAGTGGCTCCTGCACAGGACAAGCCCCCTCAACACAGGTGCACCAGGAACGGCCACCCCATCCCTCCCCAGGGGACATGCCCGCACGCTGCACTCCACCAGCAGGGGGCAGCACCGCCCTGAGCCCCCAGTGCCGGCGTGTCCTCCCACCTTGGTGAAGTGGAACTGCAGGGGGTCATCAGTGGACAGTGAGACCATGAGGCCGCGGGACAGGTACTCGGGCAGCGGGTTCCGGTGGTAGCTGAGGAAGAGGCTGTTGTTGCTAAGCGGGGACATGGCAATGCCGATCTGGGCCAGGTAATACAGGTACTGCAGGACCGGGGCCTGGGCAGATGACAGAACAGAGGGCCAGTCAGGGGGCCTTGGGGCTGGAGAGTATGGGCCACCGTCATGGAGTGGGGAGTCCAGGGTGAGCCTCATCTGTGGAGGGTCATTTACAGCAGAATCCGAGTTGGGCCCCAGGAGGCTGAGGTGTGGGCGGTCCAGCCGGGGGGCTGTGTGAGGACAATGATCAGCCCCCAAAGGGGCCCGAAGAGTCAGGGGAAGTAACCCCCTGGGAGGGAGGCTGGGGGTGCAGCCCTGACCTTGCGCAGAAGCAGCCCGTGCGAGATGTTCTCAGCCAGCATGAAGGCCGACACCAGGTGGTGGATGGGACCCGCCTCCCCACAGTGCGGCCGCAGCACAAACGTGTGGAAGCCCCTTTGCCTGGGGGACATGAAGACAGTGTCAGCTCCCAAGCCTGGGCTCCCAGCCCCGAGACTGCAGAGGCCTGGGACAGGGGAAGGGCTAGTCCTGGCTTTAAAGCATGAGCCATGGAGCCCTGAGGGCCGAGAACCAACCCATCGGTCCATGCCCGGGGTAACAGGTGGGTCAGGGCTCTGTGGGCCCAGCCCAGGGTGAGGAGATAAATGGCAGGGCCCGCACCTGCGCAGGTGGTTCAACATGGCCATGTTGGCGAAGGTGTAGTACAGGTAATAGGCATAAGGCGGGTTGTCCTCCTCCACCCAAGCCTCGGGGAGGGGGCTCTCCAGGTTGAAGACGTGGTTCTCGGGTTTGGACTCATCATCCACACTGTCAAAGCCATCCACCTGCCATAGGACCCTGGGGTCAGACCCAGAGCTGCCACCAGGCCTGAGGCAGCCCCTCCTCCCAGCCCAGTGCCACCCCCTCACGTGTTCTAAGAAGAGGTGCAGCTCCGGGTGGCTGGCAGGGTGCACGGTGGCCTCGAACAGCGGCAGGAAGATGTTCTCCAGCATCTCCTGAAAGTTGGCCAGCTGGCCCTTGGTACAGTACACATCACTGCAGGAGAGACGCAGGCACACAGGCGTGTGTGGGTCAGGGCCGGCCAGGAAGGGTCTGCACAGAGGCACTTTGGAGCAGACAGGTAGGCCAGGCTCCACCTTCCATGGGTGGAGCCAGGAAGGGCCCTCCTTTCACTCAGAGGACTCCGGGAGGTCAGCCATCCCAGGAGGGCAGGAGGCACTGAACTCTGACCCCCCATGTTCCCTCCCGCCCCCAGGGACACTCACAAGAGGCGGGGCACCTGCACAAGCCAGCGCACGTTGGGGGAGTGCACGCGATGTGCCACGGCCCAGCGTGCCAGCTTGTCCCACTCGTCCCTCGAGCGCCCGTAGATGGAGAGCCTCAGCTCCGCGTTCTGGTATTTGCTCTCCTCCAGATCTGCCATCACCTCCTGGGGACACGCACAAGACAACCATCACACCGGCTTCCCAGCAGTCGTCTGCACCCACCACTGCGTGGACTCGTCAGGCCTCTGACTCGCCCTCCTCACCTACCCAGGCTCTCGTTCAGGCAGGGGAGAGCTGCCCTAGGCCCGCACGGCCCCGTGCCCGGGCCCTGGCACCCACCCTCCTCACCTTGATGATGTGAGCAAAGTACTTCCCAGAAACCCTGTTGTCCGTCTTGATGAAGATCTCTCGGAGGACGGACTCCCCAATAGGGTTGTATTTGGCATTGAACTTGTCAAAGCGATGGAAGGTGTTCCTGTCCTGGGGGAGACAAGCAGGCCCGGGTCACCCGACCCCCAGCCCGCACACTGTCCCAGCCCCTCAGCCCCCGGGGCTGGGACGGACCGCGTGCACATCAAGCGTATCCACACTCAGGTCGTAGGCAGTGAGATTCATGCTCTCGAAGACCTCCCGCAGGGTCTGCTCACGGCCCTGCTCCACGTGCACGATCTCCTCCAGGTGGCGCTTCATCGCCCGCTTGATGAAGCGCAGCAGGTGCTTCTGGTTCATGCAGGACGAGGCGTGGATGTGCGTGTCCACCTGGAGTAGAGCAGGGGCTGCTGGGTCCGCCACGACCGGGGGCAGGGCGGGTGGAGGGCCTAGGCAGTGGGATGCATGCGAGGGGCCTCGCCAGCCTGGGTGCGGGGTGGGGCGGGGTGGGGCAGGCTGGGACGAGGTGCAGGGCCGGCCCAGTGAGGACCCACCTTGCGGATATTGTAGAAATCTCGGTGCGGCACCTTCTTCTGGGCTGCCAGCTCTTTCATCTCGTTGAGCAGCACGTGCATCTGGAACTTGGAGCTCAGGTACTGGAGCCGGCGGTAGCAGAACGACTTTCTGGCAGGAGAACACAGTGGGGGTGAGGAACTGCGGGGAGGCACCTTCGGGGGCCTGGGGAGCAGCGTGGAGGAGGCAGCAGGAGGTGCAGGGCTGAGGCTGCAGGAAGGGCTAGGACACTGAAGGGGCGGAGACCAGTGACAGGTGTCAAGGGCGGGGCTGGGGCTGACGAGTCTGGGCTGGGAGGGAAGCCATGTTGATGATCATCGGTGGGGACTCACATGGGGCCATTGATAATCAGGGCCATCAGCACGTTGACATCAGCCACAAACTCCTGCAGGTCGGGATACGGCAGCTCCACCTCTGAGCAACTGGCACGTGTGGGGAGCACGGGTCAGGAGAGCAGGTGGCCGTGCGCCCTGAGCCCCACCCCGCACACCCCATGCCTCTTACTGTGCATCGGGCTCCCTGCGGGTATAGACGTGCACCACACCCCGTACCATGCGCAGACCCAGGCCCAGGTCCCCGGGCATGGTGCTGGGCTCGCAGTGCTCATAGGGGTGCTGCTCCAGCGCCGGGGGGTGGACTGGGGCATCTGCAGGGTGGGGAGGGTGGGGTCAGAACCAGAGCTGCCTGAGCCACCGCCCAGCCCAGAGGCCCCGCAGAGGGGGAGCAATGTCGGGCCCCAGCAGCATGCTTCCCGCCCCTCCCTTCACCCTGCAAGGCCGGATGGGAAGGGGCAGGCAGGGCGAGGGACCCGCCCTGAGCTCAGGGTGCCTGGGACAGGAGGGTGCTGGCAGCAGGAGCCCCACCTGCAGACACAGGGGTGTCAGGGCCCGGATCATAGGCCCGCGTCTCCAGAGGCTTCTCAGCCAGCTGCTGCAGGTGCCGGCGGGTGGTGGCGCAGAAGCTCTGCAGTGACAAGGCCATGTACTTCTCCCGGATGAACAGGGCCCGCACCACGCTCTTGGCTGCATCCAGCAGGTCTGTGAATGGCACCTGGACACAAGGACATGTGAGCATGCTCTTCAGCCTCAGACCCATCAGAGGCTTCCAGAGCCCCATCCCTCACTCCCACCTCTTCCCTGAGGCCTTGACCCCGCAAACACTCAGACCACGTACTTCCCAGCACATCAGTTGCCTCCCAGACAGACCCTGTGCCGTCTAGCTTCAGAAAGAGAAACACCCTCTCTAACCCCACCCTCGGCTCCCCAGGCTGGGGGAGCCCACTGGGACCTGCTCACACTCACCCCGCATTTCTCCTCCCCAGAGATGGTGACCCGCTGAAATTCCCGCTCCAGCACATCACGCTCCCGCAGACCCCGGTCACCCTGCCCCTCAGCCTGCTCCTTGTAGAGCCTATGGGGAGGCAGGTAGAGGAAGGGCGTTGGAGCCAGCAGGGAGGCAGGCCGCAGCCCTGCGTCCCCCGTGCCCCCCGCCTGCTCACTGGAGGTCCGAGTCACTGTCCGTCTTCAGGAAATCTTGCTTGGCCCGAAGCAGGATGTCAGGCTCCAGCCTAAAGGTGAGGGGGCAGGGCAGGCGGATGGTGAGGGTTGGCCCTTGCCCCCGGGTCCCTGCCCCAGCTAGGCGCCATGCGTGTTCTCACACGTGGTCCTCGTGGGACTGCAGGACCCTGCGTGGTGGGTGCTGCCCCTGCCCCATGTTAGAGATGAGAAAGTGCACACACACCAACAGCACCAGAACCCAGCAGCCCGACCCAAGGGCTTCAGACCACTGCTCTGTGCGGTCTCCCCGGTGGACCCCAAAGGAGGGACAGGGATGGGGCTCTGGAAGCCTCCGATGGAGACAGAGGGACGCTAAGCAGACTACCCTGAGCCCCCACCCACCACAACACACACAGTGTCCCACCCCACCCCATGCCGTCTGGATGTGCTCCCCCCACAGCTGCCTGGCTGAACCCCCACCCCGCGGCTGCCTGGCTGAACCCCCACCCCGCGGTTGCCTGGCTGAACCCCCACCCCGCGGCTGCCTGGCTGAACCCCCACCCCGCGGCTGCCTGGCTGAACCCCCACCCCGCGGCTGCCTGAGGGGCTCTGGGCCGGGGCCTCACTTGACATCCTGGCTGATCTGCCGCTCCAGGCGCTGCCTCCGCTCCTCCAGCTGCTCGATGGGGCTGTCCTCCGGGAACTCGTAGGGAGCGCTGCGCAGCTCGCTCTCAGCCAGGGAGCGGCTGAACAGCTCCTGGGGGAGGGAAGGATGGTCGCTGTGGCCCAGTCCTGAACCCGGGCCCTCCCCTGCAGTCTGGGGAGTGGGGGAGGGCAGCAGGAGCTGGGGGAACCTGGGAGAGAGGCTGGGGATCAGGGCACAGCCAAGCGTGAAGTCAGGGCACAGGGAGCAGAGAGAGGGCATGGGAACGGCGTGGAGGGACACAGGGTGCAGTGCCCGGTGATACCTCGGCGATCTCCTTGCATTTGCCATCCATAGACGTGCGCAGGTCGAGCGGGAAGTGCTTGAGGCAGGGGGCAGGGCCTGGCAGGGACCGGGCAGACTGCAGCGGAGGGGCCCCCAGCCCACCCCGAGCCTCTGTGGAGACAGTGATGCCAGGGTCAAAGGGGGGAGGGCAGGACTTGGGTGTGCTGGAAGCCCTGGGCCCCTGCCCACACCAGGCCAGCTCTGCAGAGAGGCCGGGGCTGGGAGAGTGGGCAGTCCCTTCTCAGAGGCTGAAGAGTGAGTCTGCGTGTGGCTCCCAAAGGACCTCACCGTCACAGTCTAGAGCAGGGACCCCTCACACATTCCTGGCTTGGGGGTGGGGGGTCCTAAGTCTGCCCCCCTGGAACGAGTGGATTCCAGGAATCAGAATCTGAGTGCTGGACTAGGGGCCACTCCCTCCGGCCACCAGAACCTCCACACGAGAACTTCCTATAGGCAGGCACACACGTGTCCCCACACACACGTTCCGAGCACTCATTAAGGACTGGGGGACCCCGCTCAGCTTCCAGGGCAGGCAGTTCCGGATCAGACCTGCCTCTGGATGGCAGATCCTCCCATCAGAGGGCCAGGGCCCGAGCCTGATGTCCTAGACCTACGGAGCATGGGGAAGCCACAGCTGCCACTCAGCTCTGACCTGGGACCAGCCCTCAAGGGAAGAGGAAGAAAGGACGGACTGGAGGGCCTGGTTGGCAGCAGGACTCCACTACCTCCCTGGAGGCCTGCCCTCTCCCCCAGGACCCCAGCCTGCCCCTCCCACTGCAGGCTGCCCCTCCAAAGGGAGCTGCCACAAGCAGTCTGCACCACTCAAGAGGCCCCAGGGAGGGCCTGGGGAAGGGGCTCTCAGAGGCCAGGGGCTCTCCCCACGAGGGCAGAACTCAGCAGCAGGAGGCTGGCACTAACAGCCTTGAAGCTGGGTCTAGGGGGGCTGTCTGAGCTCCCCGCCCACCTTGACGGACCCTCCCTGGGTCACCAGCCCCACCCTCCCCAGCAGGAAGCTCTCCACACCCAAATGGGCTCTCCCAGCCTGCTCTGGGGGTCCTCTCTGCCAGCCCCCTCCTTGCCTGTCTCCACCACAACTGAGGGACAGACTGGAGGCTTTGCCCAGACAGAGCGTCTCAGTCTCCAGGCCCGCTCCCTGACGCCCCAGAGTGGTCCCCAGGCTGGACAAAGGGAGGAGGAGGTGCCTGCCCCAGATCCAGGACCCAGCACCCACTCATCCTCCTGCCTGCCTGCTCCTCCTACCTGCAGTTCAGGCAGCGCCAGCCAGCAGCCCCGCGCCCCGCGCGCCTGTTTGCTGAGTGGGTGGCAGCCCCGCGCCCCGCGCCCGCCTGTTTGCTGAGTGGAGCTGCAGCCAGTCCCCCAGGACAGCTCAGGGGCCGGCACGGGCTGTACCAAGTGCAGCTACATGCAGGGGAGACCCTGGGATGCCTGCGAGCAGGGGGCTGGGGGAGCTCAGGGGAGCCCATAAATCAAGGGAAGGAGCATCAAAGTTCTGAGAACTAAACAGGGCCTTAACCTCTACAGTGCCGGGGCCCAGCCCACAGTGGGGCCCCCCAAGGGGGAGGAGCAGGGCAGGCGGATATGGACAGGCAGGCTAGGCTGGCAGGGAGGGGCCCAGCCTCCTTAAAATGCACTGCCCTGGTGTAGAGTGAGCAGGTAAAATCAGACTGGCCAATGGGGAGCTGGGGGAGCAAAGAAAGGGGGCAAGCAGCCCTCATCTCCATACCCAGCAGCCCCAGGCCAGCCTCCTCTGCCCAGTGGCCTTGTTTTGCTCACCACTGTCCCCCGGGGCCCTGCCCATGGAGTCCCGCGGGAGTGACCGGGCCTCTGCCTGGGAGAGGAGCTGACTGTCAGCCTTGGAAGTGGTTCAGTCCAGGCAGGGACCAGTTACTGAGCCTCCATGATGCCCCCTAGACCTCCAACCCCTGTTTCAAGTCTATGGTTACAAACTGCCCGGGAGGAGAGGTTTGCGGGGAAAGGGCCTAGAATTTGGAGGACTTGAGTCTTTGTTCCCATTTCCTAGCAAGGCACTACCTCCGGGGGGGATTCTAGTCCTGTGTTATGGGGTGATAAGTGGAGCCGGTCCTGCCTCGCCACAGCTGCCGAGGGCTTACACAGACACGGCTCTGAGTACTCTGTGAGACACCGTAACGTGGGGCCCTCCAAACACATGACCCATGCGGTCCCATCCGTTGGAGAGGGTGGGAATTTCTTGAGCCCAGCACAGGCCAAGGCAGCTGAGCAGTGACAGCAGCTTGGCAGGGTGGAGATGGGGGGGATGACACTTTCTCTTTCTTGCAAGAGAGCAAGGCAGGAAGAGGAAGAAAAATCAAGCACCTGCTCCACCCCCAGGATGTAAGACAGGGCCACTCGGTGTTTGCCCCAGAATTCCAATCCTACACAAGTCCTCCCCACTTCTAACCACCTCCAGGGAAGGCCGACTGCAGACCTCCAGGGGGTCTATAAGGAGTCAGCAGGCCCTGATTAAAGACCCCAATCTCAACCCCTAGCAGGGTGGCCCAGAGCCTCCACAGAAATGCTGGGGTGACAGGACAGGGTCCCACATCCAGAGTCATCCCCCTAGCAGCCCACAAGGCCACTGCACAGGGTTGCTGTTCCCTAGAGGTAACAAGACAGGCAGTAGCCTCCACACTCCCTGGGGCCAGGCCTAGACAATCCAGCTGCCTGCTGGTCCCTCCTCCCAGGTTCTGTGTCACAGCACCGCCCCCCGCCACACACACACACACTCACACGGGGAGTGGGGGGAGTCAGCCAAAAGCCAGCCACTCCCAACAACTCCAAGATTCTTGCCATGCCATTAACCAGGAGCCCCCTCACTCACTGCCAGGTGCCCATGACTTTGATCCACAAGTATGATGCTCCCAGCACATTACCACCCAAAGGTGTACAGATCTCGCCCCGGGGACGCACTCCCTACATGGCACAGACCTGGGCACGGAAAACAGACCAGGACACTATAGAGCAGGTTCCCATCCTCCACCGCATAAGAACACACAGGAGGTGGACGATCGGGCTATAGGTACAGAGATGGGTGCTGAGGCGGAGACTGGTTTGACCTGGTCACCAAAGTGTGGGTGGTCTTTCTTTAGCCACAAGGCCTGGGGACAGCAGACAGCAGGAAGATTCCCCTCAGCAACCACAGACCAAGGCAGGCAAGTCCTTAGGGAACTGGGAACAACCGTACCAGGCTGCCTGCTCCAAATGGTGCAGAGATGCCTACCGGAGAGGGAGCCAAACCACAGGATGTAGGAGCACACACGGGTGGGCAGCCGGCCCCCCATGGCCCAGCCGAAGGACACCCCAAACTCCTGAGGAAGCTCACAAGACAGGCCAGGAATGAGCACACAAAACAAGCAATGCAGTGGAGCCCCCAGCTCTGGGATGCCCGGCAGCAATGAGAGTACCCTAACATCAGACCCCTAGTGAGGGGGCCAGAGATCTGGGGTCCTAGAAAGAGGAACTAGTCACACAAGGACAGCCTGAGCCTGCCTGGCAAAGGCAGAGCTGCCCACGGTGCGGCCAGCCCGCAAATGAGTAAGTCAGTCCCACACATCCCCCACTCCATTCACACTCTACATGCAAACAGTCTTAGCACAGCTACATACTGACTGACACGTGTGTAAACACACCTCTTGCTACACCCACGCCCATGCCCACTCCCGTTACAAGGACAACATCCCGGACATAGAAACCTGTCAGCCTCCACCCTCTCTCTCTCCACATCATCTCCCAAGGCAGCTGTCCCTGGGGCCCAGGATGAGGGGCGCCCCAGCAGAAAGGGAGCAGAAGGGCCCCTCTCTGAAGGGACCCGCGTGACCAGGGCAATAAGTGGTGGAGCAGAGTCAGTGCCAGGCCAGGATGCACACTCACCTGGTACTGCAGAGGAGGGCTGCTGACGGGCACGCTTCTTAAAGGGGTATTTGGCCTTGGGTTTGCCCGGGCCGGATGGAAAGGATGCCATGGCTCTGGTCGTGGAGATGGCGGGGGAGTCTGAGCCGCACCAGCTGGGCCTGGCTCTGCCACATCCAACCCCTTCCTCGCCCCGCCCCCAGCGGGAGTGACTGCTGCAGGAAGCGGAGGCCCCGCCGGCGGAAGAGGCCCTAGCCACGATTTCTGTTGTTGTCTAGGCAACGTCCGGGAGGGGGCCTCCATCCCCGCCCCTTTATCCCTCCCCTTCCCTCCTTTCCTCATCTCTGGAGTGACAGGGGCCCGAGGGGATGGAGGTGAGAACACGATAGGGAAGGGCCAGCACCCAGCACTCCGTAACACTCTTTGGAGCCCTGGACCCCTCCTCACTTGCCATGGCTGTGGGGCAAGGGCTCAAAGTCCAGGCTAGCTGGTCCAGCCAGGCTGGGTGGAAAACTTAATAAACGAGCTCGCCCAGCCTCAGAACGCGTTCCGCTCAGGACAGGCGCAGTCCGTGAACACCCAGCCACTCTGGGGCAGAACCCCCTTTTTCCTTCTCTATCTGAACGCCGGCTACAGGGTGGCCCAGCACTGGGAGGATGGGGTAGAACGAAGAATCCCAGCCCGGTAGGGAGGAGCCTGTCTTGGGAAAATTCCACTGTCCAGCAGAAGCTACCTTCTAGGAAGGCAGGGAGGCCAGGAGGTAGGGGCTTCTCTGAGGGTCTGGGACAGAAACCCCGGCGTCTCCTGACTCTCCCCTCTGGTTTTCCACACTCAGGCTCTGCTCTCCCTGATCCTCCTCCCCAGGGGGTAGCCGGCCGCCTTCCCTAGGTTTGCTGGCTGTGCTAAAACCCCCACCCTCTTGTCACCCTGGCCACTGCACTACTCTGACCCAAAGACCCAGCTCCCACAGGCACACACACTCACCTGAGGCCATGCTGCCCGAACCCTGAAGAGGACTGGGGAGGCTGCTCGCCAAGGTCTACCCAGCCGGGAAGCTCGGGGCTCGAGGGAGGGGATGAGGGCTGGGGCACAGACGCGGGCCAAGGCGCGCCAAGCGGCCCTGCCCTGGCACTGAGATGGGGGAAGCCTTTCAAAATTGCCGGCTGGACCCCCGGGGACCTTGGCCGCAGCACAGGCCTGGAAGACCCCCAACCGCACTCGAGAGGCGGGCAGGCCACGTGCTCCCAGGAGAATGAGACCCGGAACTCGCCTGGGCTTCTCCCCACACTCTCTGGGTGTTCAGGGTCGGCCTCCTGCAGCTAGACTGGGGGGTAGCCACGCAACAGGTACGACCCCACCAAAACGGGGCCAGCCAGTGCCGCGGTGCGTCTCCGCAAACCCAGGCCCCGCCCCCACCCGGCCCCTCCGCCCCCACCCAGCCATCTCCGCCCCGCCCCTACCCAGCCGGCCCCGCCCCCGCCATTTTTTTGCCTCTTCCCTGCGCCACGTGGGCTGTAGCCACTCCGCAGTCCGCCCCGGACGGGTCAGCGCAAGTTCCAGGCGTCAGCTTCAACAGAAAATGGGATGGGGTAATCGCACTACCTCATTCAAAGGAGTTATTGTGAGGATTAAATATTCAGCACCTTTGCTCAATGCCTGGCACAAAGTCAGTGCCCAGTGAAAGGTAGTTATTAGTACAGTCCCAGGATTCACTTTTAGCAGAAGCCCTACCCCAGCATTTTCACCCTGGGTGTCTGTTTTCTCCTGGCAGGGTGTGTCCCACATTCTGGCTCCTCTTCCAACATTTATTTCTATATTTGTTGGTTAAGAGCTTAGGCTTTGTACCCAGAATGCCTGGGTTCAATTCCAGGCTCCTCCACCTACTTCCTGACTTTGGGAATGTTAACTTAGCTGAACTTCTATTTTGTCTGTAAAACAAGTATTAAGAAATCCTGCTTTAGGGGAAGCCGGGATGGCTCAGAGGGTTAAGCACTCGCTTTGCAGCCCTGGGGACTGAGGATTGAATCCTGGCCCCAGCCCATGTGGACCCATATGTTGAACTGGGGTGTCCTTTCCATGCGCGAGGTCCCCAGGGTTGGCTCTCGCCTGTCCCCACCCACTCCCACCCCTGGTTCAGCCCCAACTCATGGGGGTGTGCCTCCCATGCAGGAGGCCCCCAGCCTGGCAGAATAAAGCCCTGTCAAAAACTGATGACGTACAACTATGGAGACAGTTCTGGGCCCTCCCCTTTCTCGCTGTTTTCCCTGTCTCTGTCAAAAACAATAAAATCTTTAAAAAAAAAAAAAAAAAGAATTCCTGCTTTTTGTGGTGGTTAAGTAAATGAGTTAATACTCATATAAATGCTTAGAACCCAGTTAATACTTGTGTATTGTTGCTTTGGCCTTGGCTTTGGTTCCCTATTAACACTCCCAGAGGTTGCTTCACCTTGCAGCCTACAAAGAAGTGGAGTTGGGCTGTTTTGGGGACTACAGACACCCCACCCAATCAGCACCACTCCCAAGTGCCAATAATCATATCTAAAGGGAAGCTACAGGGGAAAGTCCCTGACGTAACATAATTAAGTGTATTAGCAACAGGTAGTCTTTTCCTATTTCTCCACCTGTGGGAGCCCTTTACCCCCCACACCCAGTTGTACTAATGCTGCTTGTCCAGCTCCTCCCAGTCTCACCACCCCCACAGCCAAATTCCTTCCCAAACTCTGCCTCCTATGGCTCCCCAGGCTGGGCCCTGAACCCTAGTCTCTACCTGCATGCGGTGTCATCTCCTGATCCCTGCCTACTGTTCCTAACACTAGACAAACTCAAAAAACCATGACTTCAGTAAACTGAAACCATAGCCTTAGTAAAACTAAAAAGAGAACAAGGAGATACCATGTTTACCCATCAAATTAGCAAAGATAAAGGGGGCTGGGGGGAGCCCTAATGCAGGTAAGAGTGTATGTAGTTAGTGAGCTGGAACACACATATGAGGGCTGTCTGGAAAGTATCCAGCCAAGTAATATGAAAAATAGGTGCATTTATGGCTGGATTTTTTTCCAAACAGCCCTCGTATACTACTGGTGGGCACAAACACTGACGTAAGCTTTCTGAAAGCCATTTAGTAATATGTGATCAAGAATCTTTTCAAACTTTATATTATTTGACCCAGTAGTTCCACTACCAGGAAAAAACAGCTACCAGAACAACGTCCACAAAGTTTCATCACTGCAAATGTTTATCACACAGAAAGGTTGGCAACTTAAACATCCAATAGGGAAATGTTTAAATTATGTCATTTATATACAGTGAAATATAGCCATTAAAAATTATTCTTGGAGAATTTCTTACTGAGGAGGAAATGTTTACAATGTAAAGTTAGATGAAAAAAAAAATGGATGCAAAAACCTCTACATACACTATGGCCCTAATTATGTGACATACATGCATAGAAAAAAAAACACATCAAAAAAGTTTACAAATGATTATCTGTGAGAGGCAGAATTATGGCTTATATTTTTCTTCTTTATACTTAACTGCATTTAAAAACTGTCTACAATGCACATCCATTACTTTAATAATGAAAGACTGGAAAACAAAAGTCTGTAAAAATCTGTAATAGCTTCCACACCCCATCCCCAGTAGACTCTTCTGGGTCTTAACCCAACTAAATTGTGGTCTTCAGAATCCTTGGGAATTTTGAGGCTGAAGGGCTCCCAACAATGAACAAAGTAAGTCTCAAAATAAGAAATCAGGCACTAGGTAACCATGTAGAATGTCAATTATATTCTAATGAAAATGCAAAATCTGATATAGTTTTTAAGCAGTGGTATCTTGCATTGAGCCAATTCTCTTCAGGATTCCCCCTTAATCCAGACATACCCATTTGCCTATCTAACCAGCCCATAGTTGGCAACCCCTGCCCTCCTCCCTACCCAGGCAAACCTGTTCACTAGTTCTTTCATGCTCCTCCCTAGTCCCATGTAACCCTCCCACATTTCCAGGCCGTTTGGTATACTGTCCCTGCTAGGAAGTCAGCCCTGATTACACCTAAGCATCAATCTCCCCACCTACATACACCAGCAAGAATCTCAATGGGGTTCCATTGTCTGTGTAGAAAAGTTGGTGAAGGAGTGAGTCATTCCCTATACGGGGGTGGCGAACCTATGGCAAGCATGCCCAAAGTGGCACGTGGAGCAATTATTTCAGCATGCGGAGCTGTGAATACCATTTTAAAAATTATTGTTTATGCTCTCATAGACATAAAAATAATCGATACCTCTATCTCACTCCATGGGTTGGCACGCGAGTCGAGCGAGTATATTCTTATTTCATAAACTTTGGCACTCAGTCACCAAAAGGTTCGCCACCCCTGCATAACCTCTCACAGTGGGACCTAAATGATGTCTTTGAGCCGCTGGGATCTAAACACAGCTGCTTCTCCTCATAGCCTACTCACCGGATGGTTCCTTAAGTGGCCCTCCCTGAATCCCAGGCCCCCACTGAGGACAATGCATGCCTAACTTCTCGAAGAACTGCTTCTCTTAGCTCTGGCCTGCAGCTCACTTGTGATGTCAGCCTCTTACCTGGGCCAGGCGACTCTCCACAGATGATAGACTTGGAAGAGAACACCTGCAGCCTTAAAAAGATTCGTGGCCAGGAAAATTTCCCAAACCATACCCTATGACTAGATCCTTCTAGAACCAAGCTGCTCAGCTCTTGTTCCTCAGCTTGACCCAGCAGCCTGCCCCCACCCCCATCACACGTTGTTTATATAGCACATGCAGCTGTATCCTTCTGTACTTGCATAACAAGCCTTGCATGGGTTTTAGCCAACCTTTTGTGGTTCAAGGCCCTTCACTGGCTAGCCCGGCTCCCTTTCCTGTTCTCACCTCCCAGCCGTCCCCTCCACACACCTTTCACCAGTCCAGTCACATCAAACTTCCCAGTCTTCTCTGAGCACACTGTCTGCCTCGTGCCTCCATCCATGCCTTTTCTTTTTTTGTTCATTTATTCTGTTCTTTGGACTCCATATAAATGAGATCATATGGTATTTGTCTTTCTCAGTCTTAATTATTTCATTTAGCATACCACCCTCTAGGTCTATCCCTGTTGTTGGTAAGATTTCATTCTTTATTATGACAGACTCATACTCCATTGTATAAATGTACCACAATTTCTTTATTCAATTGTCTCTTGATGGGCATTTCGGGTGTTTCCATATCTTGGCTACTGTGACTAGTGCTGCAGTAAACACAGGGGTGCATATATTTTACTGAATTTGTGTTTTGGATTTAGAATAAATACCCAGGAATGGAATTGCTGGATCATAAGGTAGCTCTATTTTTAATTTTTTGAGGTACCTCCATACTGTTTTCCATAGTGGCTTCACCAATTTGCAACCCCACCAACAGTGCACCAGGGGTCCCTTTTCTCCACATCCTTGTCAACGCTTGTTATCCATGGCTTTTCTCATGCTCTTTCCTCTCATCACAATGCCTCCCTTTCACTTCCATTGTGTTCTGCTTCGCTGTTAAAAGTCTGTTCATTTTACAATTGCTCCCTCCTTTCTTCCACTATAGAATCTGTCAGTGTGACAGTTTGACTGACGTGTGAAGCATTCTTTCCGCCCCAGAGTGGAGGCGGGGTTTTAAACACCTGAATTCTCCAGCACTAGCAGTGTTCCTTTAACTGTCTCTGAATTTACCCCACCTCGTCTTTTGGACTGGAAGCTCCAGACGGCAGTTCCTCACGCTTCCTGGCCCCCTTACTCCAGCTGGGACAAGTCCCTACCACTGCGGACAAGACAGATCCTGAGATCTCCCCTTAACTCAAGAAACAGGACCAAACTTGTTGAGAAATAGTGACTTTTTTCCCACTCAAAATGATTTAGTTGTAAGGGCTGTGATTTGGTTGTAAAGCATGTCCCAAAATTCACGCAAGAAGTAATTTTGATAGAAAACACAGGTTTATAATTAAAAATTGTACATTTTCATTGCTCAACAATGAAAATGCGTTGTTCTTTCATGTAGCGCTCCATTTTTAATAACCCTGAACTGTCAGCTGTCACACTGTCTTCTTTTTTCGTTGACATTTTACTGCACAAATGACGCAAAATTCAAATCTTGCGTGAATTTTGGGACACCCTTAGGACCCCCGACCTTTAGCAGATTATGATGCTAACCTGTTTATCAATATGAGAATTGCCTTCCTGTGCTTCAGTTCACTCACCTCTAAAATGAGAATGGCACCTACTAACCTATGCCACACTGAACTCAAATGTGATGATCAAGTAGAAGTGCCAGAAGAAAGGACAGGAGCTGGAGGTGGGGAGCGGGGGTCACTGACATCAGAATGGTGCACGCATAGTAGGTCTGTTCAGAGGCCAGTGGAGGACCTGTTCTCTGACCCAGCTTAGTCATCGGAATGGTGAGTTAGCAAGCTAGGAAACAAGCAAAAGCAGCACAGAAGTTTGCAGAGGTGGTAGCTGAAAAAGGAACAAGCTCAAACATTTTCCCTGAGTGTGAAACAAGTCAGTGGTTCCTTTAACAAAGCAAGTGCTGCTGTTCTTAAGCTCATGAATTTACCTCTCATATTTGCCCAGTTGTTCTTTTACTGGCTACTTATGTGGGGGTAGTAGAAAGAAAGATCACCTGGTTTGTCTGCTTATTAGTCCATATGGGGACAAAGCACTTACCTTGAAGTCATTGTGAGAATTAACTGTTAAGAGCCACATACGTTGACTAACACAGTCCCTGGAGGTCCCTTGCTGTGAACAAACAGTGCAGGGTTCAGCACAGCTCTGGCCTAGGTGTAAGTTACCAATATTGCGGGTCGGCTAAGGCAGGTATCATTACTGAAACCTTATAGCCAAGATTCCAAGACAGTCACAATGTCAAAGACACTCTTGTTTTCCCTTAAGTCCATAAGCACTTGCCAATTTTTGATCGGGAAAACATGATCGCCTTGGGAGGCACCTTGGTGGCTGCCCATTTCTCCATCAGCCCCAAGAATCTGGGCTCCAGGCCAGGCGCTTGCAGTCAGATCCCCACATACGCGGCTGAAAGGCGGTGTGGAAGAGGATGACGGCCAGGGGAGGCCTAGGGTTCCTGGTAGGTGGGCGACCTGGGTTCTGCCTCCCCCTTTCTTAGTCCACCTGGCCGCCACCACACAATCCCAAATCTAAAAGGAAAGTTAAATCCTCTGAGTTCAGTGGTTCCCTGCCTTGGCTGTACACTAGAATCACTTGAGGAAATTAAAAAATCTTCATGCCTGAACTGCACTCCAGACCAATTAAATCAGGATTTTTTTTTAAAAAAGCTCTTTACATACATTCCAATGTGCACCAAAAGTTGAGAACCACTGTGCTGGACCAGGGTTTTTCAAACTTGGCAGATGATGATAATCACTTATATTAGTTTAGAACGCAATTTTCTCAGGCCCTGGAATTAGCACTATTATTGAAACTTATTGATTCTAAGACACGGCCTTTTAATAATATGCATATTGGAACATCTTTGAAATCAGAGTGATCTTCCAATCAGCGGCATCTGTTTTGATGAAATACATCCCAGGTGATTTTTGTTGTTAAATGTATTGGGGTGACATTAATTGATATCAATTACATTGTTTCCAGGTGTACAATGCTACATTACCCAGGTGATTCTTATGATTAGGTAAGTTTGAGGACATACCAGTTCCCAAGTACTCCCTGGGCCATGCTTCCCAACCTTTAATGTACTTAAAGTCACCTGTGATCCTGGTCCAAATGCAGGTTCTCAATGAGAATGTCTGGGTTAAGGCCTGAGCTTCTGCATTTCTAACAAGCTCCCAGGTGACTTGTGCTACACCACATTTGGGTACCAAAGTGCTGAACTATCTCCTTCTGAGGAGGCTCCCCCAGCAACTCGTTTAAGTAAACAGAAATAATTGGCACAGAGAAATAAAACTAATGAAGAGGCTTTGAAATGTCTGTGAGTGACTGCTAGGCTGCTCTCTAGCAGTTTATTATGACACAGCACAACCCCCCACAAAACCAGCGAAGTTCACTCAGCAAGTGAAGTTGGGCCCCGGGTGGTTTTAGCAGACAGAGGGAAAGGAGACCATTCTCTCTCCCACATACCCTTTTCCCTTCCTTCCTTCTTTATTCACCGAACTAATAAACCAGAAAGTCTGAAGGATTCAAACATGAGTCAAATTTAGTCCCTGACCTCCAGGGGGAAGAACTTCACCAAACTAATAAACCAGAAAATCTGAAGGATTCAAACATGAGTCAAATTTAGTCCCTGACCTCCAGGGAGAAGAACTCAAGTCTAGGGAAACTCACTTGTGAAACACACAAAGTGCAATGTGAAGTGGTAAGTGCTAGTAACAGAAGTATGCACAAGGAGATGAGCCAACATCGAGGAACAATGTTAACAGCTTCGTGGTGCAGCAGCCACTGGAGAGCTGGAAGAAACATTTCTGGTCTTTCCAAGGAAGGGCACCACCCCAAAGAAAACTTCCTCGCTGGGACTGGCCTGCTATGGAGGTATGTGCTTTAATTTAATGCCTTGAAATCAGGACCATAGCGTCTGGACTCTTGAGTGGAGCTTCCTATGTGTGTGCCTCTAATCTCTAGCTCTGAGATCCAAGTGAATATAAGGAACAGGCTTTTAGGGCATAAGCCCCTCACAAGGATGGGACATCCATTATCGTATTCCAGAGCCCCAGTACCCACATCCTACCCTCCTGTGTGAGAACTCAGATCACTGCTCTAGTCACAGAAACACTTGAGTCTCTGCCCTTTGTCATACTGAGCTCTTAATTGGCTTGGCCCATCACACTGCTAGATACAAAGGCTACAATCCCCAGACTAAGCGAATCTCCAGCTGGGGTAGGAGTCTCGGCCAAGACAGGCAGGCAGCAAGAACCTGCAGCCTGCTCCCTCACCCAGATCCTGCAGACCAGCTTTTTCAGGAGGCCGGAGAACCTGATCCTGGATCCCAATTTCTCCCTTATCTTCAGTCTCACTGACAGGAAACCCTAGAAGAGAAGCTTCAGGGCTGGAGGAAGCAGCCCAGGAGACAGCAGAAAGATGGGGAGTGGAATCAGTGCTGAGGACAAAGAACTGGCCAAGAGGTCCAGGGAGCTGGAAAAGAAGCTGCAAGAGGATGCTGACAAGGAAGCCAAGACCGTCAAGCTGCTATTGCTGGGTGAGTGAGATGGGAAGATGAGACTGAGGGAGAAGGTCCTGCTCCTTCCTGCTTATCCTTGTTGGAGGTGGGTTGTAGCCCACCCCATGGGAAGGAGGGAGGGCAAACCATCCAGTCTCAGGGTAGGGGCTCCAGGGCAGAGCAGGCCACCCAGTGAGATGCAGAATGCTTGTCCTTGAACCAAGAACAGTGCAAGGGCCAGGATGGACCCACCCATCTCCAAATCTAACCAAACCTACCGTAACACCTCAAGGCTAGGCAAATACCATGAAGCCTGGGCTTGCAGATGCTGATCCAAACTGGTCTTAGAGAACTGAGTCAAGGACTCAAACAAGGACAGTGGGTTCAGAAGTCCTACCACATCATCAGTGTCATTAGTCTCAAGGATATACTGATCCCTTCTCCTTGCTTTCAGTAAGAATTTTAGAAGCAGGGAGCCCTGAGCGGGGAGGAATGAAGTCTTTAGCCACAGCAGTGCTTTCCTGGCTTTCTAGTCCACAGCTGCCTCTAAAGCCCCTGCCAGATGGGAGGTCCATCCACTCCCTGAGCTCCTAAGCAGATCACAGGTCTGGGCCAAAAAAAGAAAGCACCTCAGAGGTCACTCAGAGAATCTGATAAGGATACCTGGCTTAGGAAAAAAACAACAGCCCAGGGGCGGTACAGAGGGAGGCAGCTGGAGCAGGGGGGTTCGTGCAGCAGAAGGCTGGCTGGCTGGCTGGGTTTCCAAGGCCAAGAGCAGCCTGGAAACTGGAGCCCCAGACTAAGTACCTCCCCCACCCCCTGAAGCACAGCATGACCCTAGGGACACAGTAAGGAGCACATTGCTGTAAGATGGACCCAGGCTTCAAGAGGCCCAGGAGGCTACAGAAGGGGGACAAGAGGTGGACCGCCACTGAGAGATCTTTTAAGACTAAGCAGCTTTCTTCTCCGCTTAGGATAAGCAGCTTAGAGGGAACAAGTAAAGGCTAAGAAGCAAGGGTGACAGCATCAGGGGCAGTACAGACAGGGGGAGAGGCTGAAGGGTTATGTGGGTTTTTGAAGGAGGGAGAGCAGAGGGTGAATGAGGCTATTAGGACATTTTAGTCCATAAATGAAAATAGCATGATGAAAAAATACAGTATTTCAGTGCAGTGACCAGCTCTCTCCAATCCTGCCTTAAGATCATTTTCCTGAGTAAAAACGGTCAGAGAAATGTGAATCTATCAGTAATTCTCAATGAGATTTTGCCCCCCACCTACTCCTATACCTACCACCATGGAAGCATTTTGGGTTGTTACAACTGAAGAGTGGCATGCTGTTGGGTTCTAGTGGGTAGAGGCCAGGAACGCTGTTTAAGCACTCTACAATGCACAGGACATACCTCCACAGAAAAGAATCATCCAGCCCAAAATGTCAACAGTACAAAGGTCGAGAAACCTGCTCTAAACCGAATGAATGGCCTGAACCTAAGGCTGGCAGAAATCGAGGACAGCAACCATGCCTACATGTTCTCCCTACCTCAGCTGCCAAGCAAGCATAGGCCATTTCACTGAGGGCTGGGGAGACCTGGTGGAAATCTGAAGCATGAGCATTTCTCCCTGCAGGTGCTGGGGAGTCAGGAAAGAGCACTATCGTCAAACAGATGAAGTGAGTAGGAACAAGGCCCCAAAGGATGGAGGGAGGTGCAAGTCCTAGAGCTGGTGGAGGCACACAGGAGGAAGGGCTCTTTAGCCTTAAGCCCAGATGGGAAGGATATGAAGGACCCGATGCCCCTCATCTGTATTCCCCTTGCCCCTCTCTCCACTTTGGGACAGCAGTAGGAATAGAGTGATCTGGTTCTTACGACCTCTAAATCCTCCCAGACTCCCAATCTCTTAAGTCTGGTTACTCAGGTCCAACTAAGGGCCAGCTGTGTACTTGCAGGATCATTCACCAGGATGGCTATTCGCCAGAAGAATGCCTGGAGTACAAATCCGTCATCTATGGGAATGTGCTGCAGTCCATCCTGGCTATCATCCGGGCCATGTCCACACTGGGCATTGACTATGCTGAACCAGGCTATAGGGTACGTGGGGTAACAGTATGTGGTTAGAGTGGAAGGAATGGCTAATGAGAAGAAACAAACCAGTGGCCAACAAGCTATGAGGAAATGTGGGTCAGAAAAGTTTGGTATAACCAAAATCCCACCTGCTGAGCTTCAAATCTCAGTCCTGGAGAAGTATGTGATTCCTACCTTTATAAGAGCATAAATCTGCTCTCAGCTTCCTTCAGGCTTTTTGTCTTATCTCACCATTTAAATTGCTCTCCTTGGAACTTTTGTAAGCCTCAATCCCTAGTTCCAGTTTTAGCCTTTTCCTAAATTAAACAAAAGTGATGGCTTCCTGTCTGCCATCTTGTCTATTTCATGGTCAGATTTTTAAACTGCCAGTCTCCCTGCAGCAGAGGACCCATGTTTTGTGGTGGCACCCTTCTGGACTAGTAACAGATGTAAACACAGAGGAAACCCATCCCCAAGACAGACCGCTATCTGCTAGGCATCCCAGGACTGGCTAGATTGACACCCACTACATCTCAGAAGCCCACTCAAAAATTAGTGTTTTTCTAGACTCTTCACCAGACACTGTCTTCACTTCAGGTTTCAATAGCCATGCAAAACACTTGCCTTCCAGCAGGATTCCCAGAAGCCTCCTGAGGAGCCATAACACCTGTGTAGTTCTCAGCCAGGTTTCTGCCTTACAGGACGATGGGCGACAGCTCAACAACCTGGCTGACTCCACTGAGGAGGGCACCATGCCTCCTGAGCTGGTGGAGGTCATCAAGAAGTTGTGGAAGGATGGAGGGGTGCAAGCCTGCTTCGACAGAGCTGCAGAGTACCAGCTCAATGACTCGGCCTCTTAGTAAGACTCTGAATGGGGATGGGGTGGGATGAGGTATAAGCCACCCTCTAGAAGAAATTGCACCCAGTCTAAAATTCCAGGCACTGGAAGCTGGAGACCCCAGGACTGAATTCAGCCTGTATACCCATTTTGTTAGGCTTTCGCGTTATTTTACTGTGCTTTGTGTTTAATACCTTTTGCGTAGGGACATCTGCCATAGTTTCCACTACTCTGTATTGCTTGACTGACTCACTGCAGCCTACAAAGCTGAAGACTCAAAAATCAATAGACAGGCTCCAGTTAGCAGCCCTCTTATTTCATACATGGAGCTTTCCCTTTCATAACCATGAACACTAAGCCTGCAGTGCTGCCAAGACTCTCAACAGGCATGTGCTGCATGCTGGCCCTTTCAGGGCTGAATTACCCAGCTGGTAGCCCAGACTCTACTTAGGCCAATGACCAAAAATGAAAGTCTCCTTCACCTATAGCATCTCATGTCAGGGTGCCAGGGCACGGAACACAGAAATTGCCAGAGCAGACCAAAGTTGGTCAGGGATCAGAGAATCAACTTTGCAAAGCTGGTTCCAAAAACAAGGTACACAGTTTATGGATTGTACCTCAAGTGTCATAAATGGGTATATGATTTGGAGTCAAACAGGCCTGGGCTTAGCCCTTGTTCTGTCACGTATCTTGTCATAAGGTTATCCTTTACTGTCCCTAGAGCACTCACTCACTCACTCACTGAGGCCCAAGCACTGCAAGGTGCATTAGGGATACCATCTCACTGAATCTGAACAATAAGCCTTCAAGGTAGATAAAACTTTTTATTAGTTCCATTTATAGATGAAATACTGAGGTTGAGAGAAGTTAACTAACTTGCTCAAAGTCATACAGATAAATGGCAGAGGCTAGATTTAAATCCAGGTCTAACCACAAAATTCAATGTTTTTCTTACAATATACTGCAATGTCTCCTGACTCTGGACAAGTTACTTAACTCTTCTGAATATTTCCTTCATCTGTAAAATGGGATGTGAAACTTAAAAGTCTTAGGTTAAATGAGAATTTCAATGTGAAAATGCCTGGCATATAGGAGATACTTATTTTCATTCCCTCTTTCTTTCACTCACCTCATCTCGTATCTGCCTTCCTTCTTTTTTACAAAAGTAGAAAAATACAATGAATCACCTGGCTTCACCTGTTATCAACTATGGCCACTGTTCTTCACCTTCATCTCCTACTGGATTATTTTTTTTTTTTTTTTTTTTTTTTTTTTTT
>PVKE010006956.1:21901-52605 GCA_004027555.1 Craseonycteris thonglongyai | reverse complement strand
CCTGGGGTCTTTTAAGGCCTCAGGTTTGTCTTTATCTGAAGAAGGTACTCACTAGTTATGAAAGAAACAGTATGTAAAGGGTATCTCAGTGGGCATCTTCAGAGAACGGTAATAAAGAGCAAGCCCCATAGCTTGGGCTTAGTTATCAGTACTTAGCAGTCTTGGGAGATTGACTTGCTTATCTGTTTGATGAGGAGCATAAAGTCTTCAGTTGGCTCATAGGAACAGGAATGACGGTCTTTCTTCCTGGGGAGTCCTGTGGAGACTTAAAGGAAAGAGGTTTGGTTTTAGGGAAGTGGATTTAGCCATTGAGTCTTTGTAGCTTTGTTACCAAGCTAAGGATCTGGCTGTTTGCCATTTATAAGCCAGTAACTGAGAGACAAGTTTGCTGGAAGGAAAAGTAGCCTCATTCAAAATGTCAGCATCTTGGGGAAGGTGGTGAAACAGTTTTGGCACTAAAACATGAAAAGAGAAAAAGGTAGTAGATGGAAGGAAAGGGAGGCCTGGAATTTGGAGAGGAGGTTTTTACCTGAAATTGGGGCCAGGCTTCCTGGGAGAATTAAAAAGGAGTGTGAGAAAAATACATCCTGGAGTGTGTAAGGGAGCATGCAGGTCATATTAGAGACCTCGAGAGAAAACATGGCTCTATCTTTTGTGGTGACCATCAGAACCCAAGTACAGGTGTCAGAATAAGAAATAGGCTTATTAGTAAGTAGGCTTTATATAAGGGATTTGTATTTTGCCTAAAACTTGGTATCTAGATCTTATTAAAGTTATCGACTCTTTAGTTTGACAGCGGTTAAAGTGCTCAGGAGCACAGTCTAAAGAAATGAATGGGCAGTGGTAATTGGAGGCAGGGCTTAGGATTCCCTGAGAAAACTTATCTAGAATTCTTTCTAAAGTCTGATTATCTTGTTTTACAATTTTTTTAAGTATAAGCTATTGGTAAGAAACAGGCTAAATATCAGCCCAAGTATTTAAAGATTTAATTGAGATAATATAAAACCTAGAAAATCATTTCAACGAGACATAGAATCTTTGTTTTTGGTTTGGTTTGGTTTAAACCTTTTAATAAAACCTTTTAATTTCAATAGCAGAACAGCAGTCTAAGAAACCTTTGCCTAATTTAGCATTTTGATCTTGTTTAGCTTAATTACCGGTATATATAAAATCTCCTTTATAAAATGTTTACATTTCTATATCTTATACCTTTTAAAAACATCTTAATTACATGTAAAATCTCCTTTATATTAATTAGCATCCATGACCTTAAGAACCTTAGCTTCTCCTAACAACTCAAAAGCAAAATTTAGCATTTCCATTGGTAATTTACAAACACATTTTGTAACCTTTAGAAGCATAGGTTTTCTTTGATAATATATATAACATAACTATTAGTGAAGATGTTTATAAACAACTTTTTATGTTTTCAACCCTGGTAAAAACAAAAAGGACTTTAAAAATTTAAATCAGCCTTAGTAAATGTCTTCCTAGATCACATGATCCTGAGAAGAACTTGGGTTAATTTTATTTATTTAAGCCATTAACATCTTAAAGTCAATTAAACATTACAATCTGGCAACACCATCTGGAGGCAGAGATATTATTTTGGATATAAAGCACACATCGATATCAGATCATATATATAGACAGAAGTATCAACAATAGCAAAGACAAGATTTCTATTTGCTTCCCTGTAGTTCTAAAGAGCCTGAAACAAAAGAGGGGGAGGGGCCTGGCTTGAGAGTCCAGCTGCTTGTTTTTAAAAGCGCCTCTTTTGGGAAGCTGGGATGGTTCAGCAGGTTAAGCACTCGCTTTGCAACCCTGGAGCCCGAGGATCAAACCCGACCCAGGCAGACCCATATGCTGAACTGGGGTGTGCCCCCAATTCAGTTCTTGCTGGGGCCTATGCAGGAGGCTCCCAGCTCAGTTCCTGCCCTGCACAGCCCTGTGCCCACCTGTGGAGTGAAACTATATGGAAAACTGATGCTGTCAACTATGGAGACTGCTCTGGGTCCTCCCCATTCTCTCTGTCTCTCTGTCTCTCTCTCTCTATCTGCCACAATAAAAAAAATATATATATATATATAAATATATATATATACATACACATTACTAAAACTGACACAAGATAAAATAGAAAAATCTAAATAGCCCTATAGCTATTTAAATAAAGTGAATTTGCTATTAGCTCTGATACTAAAACCTGACAAAGACATTACAAAGAGAGAGGGAGAAATGACAGACCGATATCCCTCATGAACATACATCAAAAATCCTTAACAAATAATTAACAAATAAAGTCTAGCAATATACAAAAAGAGTAATACATCATGACCAAGTGGGTTTATCTTGGGACTGTAAGATTATTTGAACACTCAAACTCATTAATACAATTCACTATATTAACAGAACTAAAATTTTATGCACAGATGACATGATTATTTATGTAGAAAATTCCAAGTGATTCATAAAATAGCAAGAAGAATTAATAAATGAACTTAGCAAAGTCTTGGAATAAAAAAGCAATACCTACAGATCAATTGCATTGCCATAAACTAGCAGCATCCTATTGGAAAATGAAAATTTTACAAAACATTAAATACTTAGGAATCAATTTAACAAAAGATGTGTAAAACCTGTACACTGAAAACAACAACAACAAGAAAAACACTGAGATAAGTTAAGGAAGATTTAAGTAAATGTTCTTATATAAGAAGATTCAATGTTGTTCAAATGTCCGTTCTCTCCAATTTGACCTGTAGATTCAACATAGCCCCAGTCCCATTTTCCAGCAGGCTTTATTTGTAGAAATTGATAGGTTCGTTCTGAAACTTAAATGAAAATGCAGAGGACCTAGACTATGCAAGGCAGCTAGACAAAGAAAAACAAAGTTGGAGGACTTACACTACCTAATTTCAAGGCTTGCTATAAAGCTAGTGTACTGTTATCAGACAGAATGATAGTATAAAGAGACACATAATAAATGGAACACAATAGAGAGCCAGAAATAGACCCACATTTACATGGTCATTTGATTTTCAATGAGAAATGTAAGCAATCTTACCGATAAAACTGTCTTTTCAATGGGTGTGTTTGGAACAACTGGCTATAGATATGGGAAAACGTGAACATTGAGCCCTATCTCATACAATGTGTAAAATCCTAGATCTAAACATGGAAGCTAAAACAATATGTAAAGCTTCTAGAATAAAACACAGGAGAATATCTTCATGACCTGCAGACAGGCAAAGGTTTCTTAGATAGAAGGCAAAAAATAATTATTGTGAAAGAAAAAATGATAATTAAGATTTCATAAAAATTAAAGCCTTTTCTTATTAAAAACATAGTTTAAAAAACAACAGTGTGCAGTGACTGCAGACAGCAGCCTCCTCAGTAGTATACGCAGCCTGTTGCTTGTATGGGTTACCCTAAGGGACCCTTTCCAGTGGACATTCATGTCTGACCTCATGCTATCCCCAATCTAGGCTCCAGACAGGTATGGTAAGTCCTCACTTAACATCAATAGATTCTGCAATTTTAAGTGAAATGACCTATAATGACACCAATTTTCCTATAGGCTAATTAATATGAACAACACTTAAGTTCCTATGGTATCTCAACAACATTATAACAAAACAATGTTATTCAAGGGCCTTCTGTATTCAGGGTACCTTTGAAAAGCCCCCAGGAACAGTGACCAGGGCTCACATTGGCCAATTCATCATGTCAGTCCCCACCAAGCTGCAGAATAAGGAGCAAGTGATTAGGCCTTCTGCAAGGTCAAGTTCAAGTTCCTTGACTGCCAAGACAGTGGCATCTCCAAAGGGACCACTTTGCCAAGCTTACTGAGGATAAATTTTGAAGACCTGGTGGCTGAAAAGTGGTTCTCCCCAGATGGTTATGAGGTGAAACACATCCCTCATCATGGCCTCCAGGACAAATGGTGAGCCCTGCTCTCCTGAGGGCGATGCCCTTATGCTCACCAATAAATCCTACTTCCTGTCCAAAAAAGAAAGTGAATGGCAAGTCACCGACTAAGAGAAAGTATTTGCAAAACATGCCTGTGGAAGAATTTGTACCAAGTGTATCCAAAGAACTATAACACAATAATAAAAGCAAACAGTCCACTAAAGGGCAAAAGATTTGAACAGACATTTCACAATAAAGTGGGCGTACTGAATGTATGCCTAACCTATGACCCAGCAGTTTCACTCCAGGTATTTACCCAAAAGAAAGAAAAGCATAGTCACAAAATGACTTATAGAAGAATATTCACAGCAGCTTTATTTACAATGACCTCTAAGAACAAACAACCCCAAATCAACTGTGCAATGACAAGTGAATGAATACTCAAATTGTAACCAGTTCAGGGTGCTACAAAAAAAAAAAAAGTACTCACACAGGCAACACTCAAAACCATGATGAGTACATACTATTTGATTCCATTTATGTAAAATTCTGGAAAGGTTTTTTGAAAAAAGGAAACTGATTGCATCTGCAAGTTGAGAGAAGTGATTGACTTCCTGGGTGATAGAAATGTTCCGTATCTTAATAGGGATTTGATTTACACACATGTAAGCATTCGTCAAATCACCTCCAAGAACACATTTATGATGTGTACATTTCACCATTTCACTGATGTAAATTTAACATACACACAGAACCACAAGCAAATACTGACTTCTACTTAATGAGATGCATGCTAAAGTGTTTGGAGTAAAGTATGCTGGTGGTCTGTATCTTACTTTGAAATATACCAAAAATAAGAGTTATTTGAAGTGTAGATATATATGGATAGACATTTGATAAAGGAGATACAGCAAAATGCTGAAAATGGTAGAATCTACTTGCTGAGTACTTGATTGTGAATAATCACAATCCTTCCCAGTTCCCTCTATGTTTAAAATTTCTTCTTGTATCTTGTATCTGGGCTGGTCAGAAATGGAGAAAACTCAGAAGAGCCTCGAGGTGAGGGCAGGAAGGAGTGGTCAGAATGTCCCAAGGGAAATGAGAAGCTCAGCTAGGATTCCATAGCCCTGGTGTGTAAGAAAGCCTTCTGTCAACAGTCACCCCCAGACACATGATTGTGCCTATCCAATAAGACATCTGGGGGACAGGATGGTACATTACATTTTCCGTCCTCCAGTGGACAGTGTCTTCCCCATCAGACTAGGGATTCCCCACAACAGGGACTAGACCTCCTCATCGTAGGTCTTCCCCATCACACCAGGATTTTCCTTAGGTTAGAGGTGAGGTGTCTCTTATCAGGTTTGGAGCTCTCTCAGGGTGGACTAACTTCACTATCAGACAAGAGGCCTCTCTGGATGTGTCTGCCATGTCATAGGGGCTTCTCAGAGGACTGTCAATAGTTTCTCTGTATTTCCCCCACAACTCCCACTTGGGCTGTGCAGGCTGAGCATTCTCAGCAGAGAGTGAGGGGGTAGTGATTGACAGTCTCCAAGAAGGCACACTCTCACTTCAAATCCCACATCCCGAAGCTGACACTCACATATATGGGCTTCACATTTAGCTAGGGAAATGCAACATTAATTCACTGTGCTGATGGAAACTTTACACACCCTAAAGTGAAGAAATTCTAAGTTGAGATTCCCCCAGCAACAGTAGCTGGGCAATGTCACCTTCAGGTATTGGCAGGAAGTCCCAATGCTCAGCAGCTCATTAGGTGAAAACACAACTAAGTACCTTAGCACCCCTGGGCCCACAGGAAATGAAGTGGGGTGTACCCAGGATCCAGAGAAAGAGAGGGTGGTCCTGAGGCTTCAGGAAGAAGAGGCATGAGAAGAGAGGGGAAGAGCCAGTGTGTTCTCTGCTTCCTTCTTAAAGAACACCATCAGACAAGTAGTATGTCTCCCCATATCTCACTTTCTCTTTCTCTCTCCCCCTCCCTCCCTCTCTCCCATGAATACACAGAAGCACAGCTTAACCTATGATTTGTGTTCACAGGGTAAGTTCCCTAGCAACTGTTGACACCTTTTTAAGGTGTTGCATGACCGGACACTAAGGTGGATGCCTGGCTGAGAAATGGGAAAAACTTAGTATTTGTATGGGATACAAGATGCATTTATCTCTCATCCTTCAAACCACTCTCCCCAGGACCCCTTCATCCACTATAAACCCTATAAATTTGATAAACTTCGATTTTCTGTGGGATTGTTTCAGTCATGATGACACAGCTTGTTTTCATTATATTGGGTGAGATGGACAGAGTCCATCAAGCCATCATGCAGACTCATCTACCACTTTCAATGTCAGAGTTTTTCAAAGTGTCCGCTTGTGTTGCTTGTGTAACATAAAAAAGTCTTTTCACTGAAAAACAACTAGTTCCTGTTAAAAAAAATTAAATACATTTCTGGGGTCAACATAAGTAAGAGAAATATGTAATAGTCCATCCATCTCACAAAATCCACTGAAATGAAGGCAAGGAGTAATGAGCAGCAAGGCAACTCAAAAGGCAGATGTTGGAACAAGACAGGGATACCTACTTTCACTACTGCTAGTCAACATTGTATTGACAGAGCAATTAGACAAGAAAAATAAATAAAGGGCACCCAAATTGAAAAGCATGAAGTAAAACTATCTCTATTCAAAGATAACATGATCCTATTTATAGAAAAATCCCAGGTAATCCACAAGAAAGATATAAGAGCTAACAATTCTGCAAAGTTGTAGGATATAAGATCAAAACAAAAATATCAATTCTGGGATGCTGGGATAGCTTAGTGATTGAGTGCGTGCCTCCCAATTGTGATATGCCCACCCCCGGCCCATGCAGACCTCATATGCTGAACTACAACCCAGCTGGTAACCACCAAGATGGTTCTCACCTCCCATGCAGGAGGCTCTGGTTCAATCCCTATCCCACATGGCCCCACATCCACCTGTGTGGAATGAAACCATGTCACAACTAAACCATGTACAACTATGGAGACTGCTCTAGGCCCTCCCCCATCCCCTCTCTCGCCTTTGCTCAAGACAATTAAATATATATGATATATATACCATTTGTGTTTCCATACACCTGCAATGTAGAAAGGGAAAATAAGATAGCAGTACCATTCACAGTAGCATATAAAAGAATGAACTATTTAGAAATAAATTTAACCAAGGAGAAGAGAAACACAAAAATATTGCTGAAAGAAATTAAAGAAGACCTAAATAAATGGGAACACATCTCAGGTTTATGGATAGGAAGACAATATTGTTAAGATGACTGCACAACCCAAAGTGACCTAAAGATTCAAACAAATTCCTATTAAAATTCCAATAGTTATTCTTCTCAGAAAAGGAAAGTCAATCATCAAATCAGGTGGAATTGCAAAGGACTGTGAATAGCCAAAACAATCTTAATATGTGATAACAAAGTCAGAGGACACATGTGTCCCCAATATCAAAACTTACTACAAAGCTGCTGTGCTTGAGAGTGTAGTACGGGCCTAAAATAGACATATAGACCAATGGAATAGAATTGAAAGTCCAGAAATAAACTTATACACCTACAGCCAATTGATTTTAGACAAGGGTGCCAAGTCCACTTTATGGGAAAGAAACAGTCTTTTCAACAAATAGCTCTGGGGCAACTGAATTTCCACTTGTGAAAGAATGAAGTTAGTCCCCTACCTCAAAGAAAATATAAAAAATTAACTCAATATGGGTCAGTGACTTAAATATAAGAACGAAAACCATGAATCTCTTAAAAGAAAACATAGGGTAAAAATCTTCATAACCTTGGATTTAGCAATGGACTCAAATATAAGACCCCAAAAGCAAACACAACAAAAGAAAATAAATTAGGCTTCATCTAAATAAAAAATTTTGTGCATCCAAAGCCATTATCAAAAACTTGAAAAGACAAGGAATGCCAGGATGGCTCAGCAGGTTAAGTGCTCACCTTGCAGCCCCGGGGACAGAGGATCAAGTCCCGGCCCCATCTTGCCATGTGGGAGGCCCCCAGCCCAGTTCCTGCCGTGAGCAGCCCCTGCCCACCTGTGTGGAGAAACCATGTCGAAAACTGATGACATACAACTATGGAGACTGCTCTGGGCCCTCCCCCTTCTCTCTGTTTCTCTCTCTCTCTCTTTGTCAAAACATTAAAATAAATCTTTTTTAAAAATTGAAAAGACAACTTACAGAATGGGAGAAATTATTTGCAAGTCATTTTTGATAAGGGTTTAATATCCATATTACATGAAAAATTTTTACAGTCAACAACAAAAAGACAACCTATTTTGAAAAATGGAAATAGGACTTAAATAGACATTATTCCAAAGAATATATATTATACAAATAACCAATAATCACATAAAATGATGTTAAACACTATTAGTTATTAGGGAAATGCACATCAAAACCTCAATAAATTTTTATTTCATAACTATTGGGATGGTGGTAATAATAATAATAAATGGAAAATAATGAGTGTTAGTAAGGATTTGGAGAAATTGGAATCCTTGTATGCTGGGAATCTAGAATGATGCAGACTCTATTGAAAATAGTATACTGGTTAAGGAACCAAAAATTAAGTGTAGGATTATCATGTGACCAAGCAATTCCACTCTTAGGTATAACTGCATATCCAAAAGAATTGAAAACAAGGATTTAAACAGATGTGTGTACACCAATGTTCATTGCAGTAATAGTCACAATAGCCAAATGGTGGAAACAGCCCAACTGTCTATCAACAGATGAGTGGATAAGAAAAATGTGATAGACAAGAGCTGTAGGGGGTGAAATCCATCCATAAATGCCTCTGTTTTTTATATTATATGGCTGAATACCTTCCAGACAGCTACCTTATTCATATGCTGGAATATTACCCATTTATAAAAAGGAATGAAGTTATGATGCATGCTACAACATGGATTAACTTTGAACACATTACACTAAGTGAAATAAGGTAGACACAAAAGGACAAATATTATATAATTCCACTTATATGAAATATCCAAAAAAGGCAAATTCATAGAGAGAGAGAGTAGATTAGAGGTCACCAAGGATTGAAGTAAGTGAGAAGTGGGGAGTTATTCATTTCTGTTTGGGATATTGAAAAAATTTTGAAAATTGATACTAATGGCTACACAATACTGTAAATGTAATTAATGTCACTGAATTGTACACTTAAAGAACTTTAAAAAAAAATTTTACCACAATCACTATATTTTGTCACATTAAAAAAAAAGAGGGGAGGAGGGAGAAGGCACCAGCATTATGGACACACTCAATAGTCTGGTGGTTACCTGGAAAAGGGGGAGAAGGGGTAAGGGAGAGTTGTGGCGGGAGGTGGGAGTGGGCACCAGATATATGGTGGTGGAGGGGGAGCTGATTCTGGGAGCTGGTCACATAATGCGATGCATGGGTGATGTGATGTGGACTTGTACATCTGGAAACTACCTAATTGTTACCAACCAATGTCACCCCATTAAATTTAACAATAAAATATAATATAAAAAAAAAGAAAAATGTAAGGCAAGTGTTCCCTGCAGGCATGTGCTTCAGTGACATGTGGGAGTGTTAAACCTTGGAGCAGGGAAGGTGGAGAAGCTGATGCAAGACTTGTACTTTAGTCTGGGTTCTCAAAAAGGGCTAAACTGGTTGCAGAACAGTAACATTCCCTGGTTCCTGAAAGAAGCAAATGCCAGTCATCCTTGGAGGAAAGCATCCTGATTTAAGCTCCCTAGATTCTCACGGATTATGCGCAGACAAAAATGAACTCATAATCAAAGATTACAAACATTTAAAATAATAAACCAGTATGAGTGAAAGGAAGCAGAAGCAAGCAGCAACAAATTCAAGTTCTCAAGGTCCTCAGATATTGGAATTATCCACAAGAACGTAAGCTCCATGAAAACAGACATTTTTATATGTTTTGTTTGTTGCTGAATCCCCAGCTTCTACAACAGTAACCGGCACATAATAGAGACTAAATAAATATTTGAGGAATAACCAGAAATTAGAAACAAGTATATATGAAATGTTTGAAGAAATTTAAAAATCACAAAAAAATGAGCAAGCAATAACAGATTATAAAGTTCTCTCTCTCTCCCCTCCCCCTCTCTATCTCTCTCTTTCTCTTCTCTCAAACTGTAGAAGAGATCTTTAAAAAAAGAAGAAAAGAGATCATACACAAGAGAGCTAGAGTTAGACTGACAATAGACTTCTCATTTATAAAAAGAGAAACCAAAGCACAGTGGATTGCCTTCAAAGGAAATCATCAATCTACAAATGTATATACTCTGTAAAACTTTGAAGAACAGAGGTAAAATAAAGATATTTGCAGATAATTAAAGTCTGAGAGTATTTTTCCACTAACAGCACCTCACTACATGAAGTTCTCAAAGAGCTACGTCAGGAAAGAGGAAAATAATTCCAGAAGGAAAATCTCTGATACAAAAGCAAAGAAATTGGTGAAAATGTGGGTAAATCACATATTGTCTTTTGAGAAGAACTGTTAAAATGGCCAAGTGGGGATTAAAACTAAAGACTGAACAAAAGGACTGAGCAACAATAGTATGTAGAAATTTTCTTGTGGGGCTGTCGCGGGCTATGGGGGGGGTCCCCCGGCCAGCCGCGGGCGTCTCGCCAGGGCTCCGATCCCCAGGGCGCCGCCTGGGGCGGGGACAGCGGCAATGTCCCCCAGGGCCACAGCAGCGCCTCGGGGCCATGGGAGGTCGAGGCCCTGGACGCGAGCCTGCAGGGCCTGCTCACCGGAGTGGACGAGCTCGTGGGCCTGCTGGACATGCTGCGCGGCGACTCCTCCCACGTGGTCAGCGAAGGCCGCCGAGATGCCGCAGGTCTACAGCCAGATCCACCGGCTGGGGGCTCTCGTGGCGGTGGTGGGCGCGGCGTGGCCAGGATGGAGGAGCAGGTCGCCCGGGCGGAGGCCGAGCTGGGGACTTTCCCCAGTACGTTCAGAAAACTGCTGCACACAATTCACGTGCCCTCCATCTTCCACAAGGGGCCCGCCAGCAGGCCCCAGCCGACTGGCTACGAACGCCCGTCCTGTTTCGGACCGAGGACCACTTTCCCTGTTGCAGCGAGAGACCTCAGAGCTGAGTCGGCCGCACAGCCCTGGAAGTGGACGCTGCCATCTGAGATGATCTCCAGTATTAAGTCGATTGAACATCCTGTTAATGGACAGATGATGTTGGAGAATGCAGTTTTAAAGTTTATGCACATGCTGTGTCTGTCTGCATTATTTCACGTAGGATTTATGATTTTCTGTGTCTTCCGATCCAAAACTGAAGAAAGCTGCGGTCGGGAAGCCACGTGAATGTACTTAATCCGTGCACTGTAGCAGAACTGTTATTTTTATGGATTTTACAGCTCAAAAAACAGTATTACCTTTTCAAGATTTATATATTTGTATACTCTTGAGCAAAACTACTGAGCCTTTAGAACCTATTATTTAATCCTAATAATGATTCAAGTTTCTATAGCCTACTCTTAAGGTAAACGGTAATTTATTTAACATTATATTAAATTTTCCACATCATAGATGGTAAACTGGAAGGAAATTATACAACGTATGAAGAATGTATTGATTTATTGCAATTAATTCTGAAGTTGCATTGAAAATTAAGACCTCACAATCTTAGTTTGTCCACAGCAAACATCTATATATGGTTGACAGCATTTGGTTCAAAATTTAAACATTAATAAACATTTTAAATTTCTTTGTAAAAAAAAAAAAGAAATTTTCTTTTGGCAGTAGGAAGAGAAGAAGGTTGACAATATTGTTATGTCCATACTGACACTTCAGAAGTTGAGGAAAACAAGTTTGAGTGACTGGCTCTGACTTGTTTCTCTGTGTGGAAGCCCATAATGACACTTGATTTAGATCTGTCCGTTGAACTATAGTGAAATTCACCTTCAAAAATCGCAGTTTCCTGGATGGGCCTTTACTCCACTCATAGTTGCTGACCTAAGACATCCTCTGGACCTGTTTTATAATAAATCTAAATGTGTGCACTGGTCCTGAATACAGCACACTTCTGCACTGTGCCTTTATCGAAATATTTTATTTCTAATTTGCCCTTTTTGAAGATGAACAAAATTTAATCTTTAAAAGCCCTTTAAAAATAATTAAATCTTCTAAAACATTAAAAAATTAAAAAAATAATTAAATCTTATGTACATTACAATTTATGTTATATATATGTTATGACCACCCACATCAGATTCACCTGGGCCACTAGTTAAACACACCCCTATATATTCCGGACCAATTAGGGTCTCAAGGGGGGGGATTTTCCTTTTAAGCAGAGCTTTTTCAATTATCTCCCAGGCTAAAGGCTGAGACCCACAGCCATAGGTTGATAACGGAGAGGATAACATTAGAAGTAGAAAAAAGACATTGAGAGATGACATTAGTCCTTGAAAAAAGGCTGGGGGTACACATCTGTCACCGCAGGAGTTAGTGAAGAATTAATTATCTCACTGCCAAGTGAACTCACCTGTTCTTAGTGCCATTTGTCCCACCATTCCAGCTGAACCCCACCCCCAGGCATGTACACACACACAACATAAGTGATTGCGTAATGTTAAAAGGCCAGAATAATAGGAAGGCAAATAACTACTCATAGGTGGTACCTCCAAATGAATAACAAAGCCCCACTGGAGGAGGGGTACATAGTGTGTAGACCCTTGGCTTTTGCTCTTAAAAACATGGAAAGCCATTGGAAGGCTTTGAAGAGGCAAGAAGTGAACTGAGTTGTTTTTAAAGAACCGGCATTGGAGACACGGAGGGAAGTGTGGAAACCCGTTAGGAGGCTAGCTAAATTACCAAGTGAGCGCTGATGGGGGTTTGACTCAGGATGTAAGAAGTAGGTAGATTCTGAACACATTTCATAAGTAATGTCAATAGGATTTACAGACAGCTGGAATTAGTGTGTAAGAGAAGAGGCAAAGGATGGATGGAGTTGACATTTACAGAGATGGGGAGACCATGGGAGGAGCACATTTAGAAGGGAGAAGATCGAAAGATTGCATTGTGGTATGTTAAATTTGATTCGTCTGTCAGGTGTCTAAGAAGAGATGCTGAGCAGGCAATGAAATATGTGAGTCTGGAGTGAGAGATGTGTCAGAAATGAGGAAATGTACAGATTCAGTTCTAAGACACAGCTAAGAAGTGGAAGAACCCAGTGCTCAGCCCAGGAGAGCCTGACAGCAAAACCTGGGTTCTTAACCTCCATGCTATGCGCTTCCCCAGTAACCAGGGGAGAATCGGAGTGGGCGTTTTCAGGCTGCTCACCCATGGCCTTCATGACTATAATTCTCTCTGTCCCAACCTGAGTTCTTTCTAGGTTAGGACTCTCTAACCTCGGTCTGCACTCACTCCCAGCATGTGCTTGCCTTTCTAAGAAATCATTTCCCAGGAAATGGGCACCCATGTCTCTGTGCATGTGAACAGAGTGGGAGGGAGGGAGAGTTACTGAGGGATTTTTATGTTCTCTCTTTTTTTTTTTGGACACTGTCCGGGGGACATGGCGTTGCTGCTGAGGTGGCAGCAAGTTCTACAATCAGAGCTATTTCAAAGCGAAGATCTAATTTACTGCATGAATGACTTTAGCTCAAAAGAAGGAATAGGGAGTCCTTAGGGAACAGAATAATAGGGTAATTTACACAGGGAGATGAGGGCTATAGGAGAAGAAGGCAGGGTAATTCTTTTGCATAATCCTTCTTTTGCAATTTTGTCCTTTTCCCCTTTGCCTCTCTGGGGGCAGAGCCTCAACTCAGAGCTGCTTCTTGGTCAACCCTAGGACTGATACCTAAAAAAATATGAAAGGGCAAGAGAGACAGGCTGCTGGGGGTGGGGGAGCAGAGGGGGTCTCCCCAAGCCAGCTTCTATTGGGGGAAGGTCTGTTGGAGGTTCTCACAGAGCCTTGGACTTGGTGAGGGATTGCAAAGGAGAGCTTCCTATGCCCACCTGAGTGCTGTGTGCAGAGTAGCCACTGTCTGTACCACCAGCCTGAACTGGCCCTTAACTCAGAGCTCACTGGTACCCCTGTTAGGAACTGAATGTTTGTATCCCCCAACCCCATACTCATACATTGAAATCCTAACCTCCAATGGGATAATATTAGGGAATGGGATTGGGGGAAGGAATTAAGTCATGAGGGTAGAACCCTCCTGAATGGGATTAGTGTCCTTATAAAAGAGACCCTGGAGATGTCTCTTTTTCTCTTTCCACCTTGTGGAAATGCAAGAAGTAGGCAGTGTGCAACCCAGAAGAGGGCTCTCAGCAGGACACACCCATCATGGCACCCTGATCTCAAACTTCCAGCCTCTAAACTGTGAGCAGTATATTTGCACTACTTATAAGCCCCCTGGTCTATGGTGAATTGTTGTAGCATCCTGAAATGACTAAGACCACCCCCGATTTCTCATTTCCCAGATCAGAGAAGATCTGGGCTGGCAGGACTCTTGGAGAACATTTAGTCCAAGACACGCTAACTCCAGGAAACCACCAAGGCCTGGGCTTCAGGTCTTATTCCAGTGCCTACTTAGCCACGTGGCCTTGGCCAGATCCTAGAGCGCTGAGTTTTCTTGTGCATAAAATAAAGATTATCATCTTCTTTCTTCACTGACATTCATAAGGATCAAATGAGTTATGCCTGACAAAGCCCCTTGTAAACTGCAAAGCATTATGTAAATGTAAGTTACTGTTGTTATTTGTCAATGAAGGCAACTGAGTCCCAGAGAAGTTAAGTGATTCCTCCAAAGTCACACTGCAAGTGAATGCAGAACAGAGGCTTGAACTGAAATCGGCAGTGTTCTTTCCATAGGAGAGATGGTGACCTGTCGCGCTTAAGAGGACAGGCTTCCGAGCAGATCGCCTGCGCTGCCATTTGCCAGCTGTGGGGCTTTGGGTAAGTCCGTTAAGACCCCGGTGCCTTAATTTCCCCATCTTTGAAGTGAGGAGAATAATAGTACCTCCCTCATAGAGTTGCTGTGTGAGCTTATGAGTTAATATATGTGAAGCACTTGGAACAATGTGTGCAAGTGGTGTTAAACACATTCCAGCTGTCACTGTTACTCAGGAAAGATCGACTAAGCCCAGGAGATCTCCCAGCGCATGAGGATCCGGCCTTGAGGCTCCTGTGACAGACCAAGAAGGAAGAAATGCAACAACAGGAATCCAAGTGAGGCTGAGGTGGAGCTTTAAGCCTGGGAGAGGCAAAGGGTCCTGCCTGGTAGTCCTGGTCCCGGCCCTGCCCTCCAAGGCAAATCTCTCTGAGGCCCAAGCACCTCATCTCTAAAACAAAGCTGACCATCTTTTCTCAGTGTGTCCATACTGCAGGGCTTTGATGACACCCAAATGGAAAGCCTCACAAACCATACAGTTCTGTGAGCAGATTCGGGTTATTCCTAACGGTACCGGCTGCTGAAATAAGTGTTGCAGGGGAGAGGAACTCTGGGAAGGACATGACATTTCCTGCCTCAAAAATGCAAACAAGAGCCAACCTACAGTGTCAGGTCGCAGTCCTTTCTGACAGTAGAAGGCTGCTCAGATCTGCCGTGGCCAATGGCCTCCCCAGAGTACATGTGAGGGGGAGGTGGAACTGGGGAAGTCAGCTGCCTGCTCCAAACCCCCTGCAGCAGTCACACAGGGGAAACCTCGCTAAGTTAAGGTGACCAGACGTCCTGCTTTTGGCGGGACAGTCCCAATTTTTAACAATTAGTCCCGCGTCCCACGGCATTTTTAAAAAGTCCCGATTTTTGGAAAGAATGCACAACAAGCTAGGGAACAGCTGGAGATAGACCAAATTTTTCATCAAGAACCCCCCACCTCCCACCCCGGTCAATGGTGCCCCACTTTACCAATGTTAAAATCTGGTCACCTTATGCTAAGTACCTATCTCTACGTCTTCAGAGTCCCCTCTGAAAGGTGCATATCAAACACCCCCTCAATTAGGAAGACAGCCTGGGGTTCTCACATCTTCCCCAGGATACTTATACTGTATTCCTCGCATCAGTGACTAATTCTCAAATAACTAGAGTAATGGGACACAGGGACATGGAAGGAAGCCACAGATAGCCCCCACTCACAACTAAACCGAAGCTGTAGCCAGCCCTTCGTTACTTGTCATCAGATGACTGGGGCTAAGAGGACAGTGGACCCGGACGTGCTCAATGCCCAGAAAGGGCTGGGAAATCGAGCCGAGGGTGACAAGTGTCATTGCCAAAAGAAGTGGACTTTGGGATTGGAAAGCTAGGGGTGAGGACGGAGAAGGGGGAGGGGCTGCTCTAGTTGAGGCACAGGGAGGGGCCGATCTGACCGGCTAACAGAATCACAGGTCTTCTCCCTTCACAAAAGAGGTCTCAGCACACTCTGATCACCTCTGCTCAGCCCCTTTGGGACAGGTAAGCATATTGAGTCTCTCAAATATTCTAGCTTCAGCTAAGGTATTAATTAGCTCCCAATAACACATGACAATGGTTCTATTGTTTCACCTCCTCCGTGACATTGTAATTTATTTGTTACGGTTACAACTCCCCTACCAAACTGGGATCCCTTTGAGGAAAGAGATCGTGTCTGATCTACTTTACACACTTTGTGTTCGAGCCTGGCATACCCTAGGTACTGGACAAAATTTTGTTGAGTAGACATGCATTGATTTAGAGATTAGAATGTGTCATTAGTTCCTAGAGATATTTATGGATAGCGTCAACTACCTCTTTGCCTTTTCCAGAAATTAGGGGACAACAGGAGCCTTACCCCACAAGTCCACCTCTGCCCTAAGACATGGACAGATGGGGAGAGAGAGTAGACGCCCTTAGCCGACTAAAAGGAAGGGGACTAAACTAAAAGACAGACCCCAGAGCTGAGCTCAAATGCTGACAGAGACCATGACTCACTGAATTGAGGTTTGGAAGAAACAGGGAAGGAAAACCTAAGGAAAAGTAGTTTAAAACATCCTGCTCGCTGAATCCTGAGGAAAGCCTCCCCCATTAGACCTGGACACTGGGCTTATCTTTTCTGGAGGCAGAAACATGGAAAAATCGACTTTGCTTCCTTAGTCATGAAATTGGACCTCAGCCACAGTTACACACTGACCTCCCCACCCCAGACTTCTTTGTCCGTGCACCATAATTAAGCAGCCACAAAAACTACATAAAGGTCCAGTCATTGTCACAAACAAAAGAGCAGGAGTCACTCTCTGTTACCTGTTCATAAATGTCCCGACTTAATGTATAAACGTCGCTATTCTATGATTGAATGGGCTCTAAGCTTATGGCTATAGCTGTTGTGCTGCTCTAGGCTGTGGTTTGATGGCCCTAACTCCATAATCAACCTTAGTTTTAATTTTTCTCTTTCTACCCTGCAGCCAGAGTCTTCTGGTTGTGGAGGGAGGGAGAGGGTTTCCGGCCAATCAGTCTAGGCCACCTGTCACAGAAAAACGCTCACTGAAGCCAAAGGGACCCGCCTGCTCCCTCCCCTGTGGGGAGGGGGCCTGCCTAGCCCAGATGCCCTCCCTGTGGGAGGCCTGAGCTTTGAAACTAGCAAGTTCATCCTGTAAATGTGCCAGGGCAGTGCCAGGTGTTCATGGCCCCCGGAGATGCCCAGAGAAGGGCAAGGGAAGGCAGGGGTCAGATAAACAGGCCAGGAGAAGGGGCCTGCCCGCTGGAGGACCGACCCTGGCCCTAAGCTCTGTGCCCTTCTTTTAAAAAGAGCGAAGGGAGAAGGTGGAGACACCAGGCTGCCTCTGTCCGTGGTGCTGACTAGTGCTTGAAAACTGTCCTGATTGCTTCTCCTAACACCAGGATCTGCCGACCCCTGTCCAGCATTTCTTTACTTTTATTTCTCTTCTTGATGACATTTTAGCAAATGGTACGCTGCTGCAGAATAAATGGAATTGTAACTTGTGTTTCACAATTGATGCAATTGGTTTCAAGTTAATGTTGACAATTCTATCACATTTCCAATCAAGTGTTTTCCTTTGGGCATTTTAGGGGCTCCTCCTTCCACACATCATTGCTATTTACATAAATTATACACACGATGTAGTGGTGACAACTGGATAGATGATGGCATCAGCAGGAGCTAGTGGGTGAGTGGCGTTGGTCCCAGCAGGACTCCTCTCCATCTGCAGATTTACTGTTCTAGGGGGAGGGGCCACCCAACAACCCTTGTGGAGCAGTGGGTTATTTGAACATTTCCAATTTTGCAAAGCCCCTAGTATGATTTAAAAAAACAACTCTCCCAAGTGGTATATGTGAGATCTTAAATCGCAAGGATAAAAAGAGAGAAGCCCCACCCTTCTCTACGCTGCAGAGAAGGAAGAAGGTGGACTCACTTGGAGAGGAAATCTGGTGTTTTACCTGCTACAGTCAAGACAGGGCTGCAGATGGGAAAAGATGGGCAATTTAAAAAGGATTCACTACGAGATTCTTTCAGGCCACTTCTGTTCTTACCCCTGGCCCTGCCATTCACTTTGGAGTGGAAGAAGCAGGGTTTCTGGACTGGGAACTATGATTTGCCACTTGCTAGCTGGGGAGTTAGGACTAGGCATTTAGTCTCTCTGGACTTCTGCTTCCACATCTGAAAAATGTGTGATAACAAACATCCCTTTTCACAGGTTTCTTATAAGAACTCAATAATAAAATAAGAAACGTACAACACCCGAAACACGATGAGGATTCAGTGCATGGTGAAGGGGTTTTCTTCTGCCGGCCCTGCTCTGCCTCCCTCTTTTGGATGTGCAGTGAGACTTTGAACACTTCCTCCGAAATCTCAGAAGGCAAAGCCCCCTTGCACTTCAGATTGCTGAAGCTCCCATGTGCATGCTCTCTAAAGCCAGGACCGGGGGGGGGGATGCGCTTTTGGGGGCCAATTCTTGTGTTCTTAAGATTTTTAAGGTCATGAACACAAATCATTGAGGAAAGAACCTTGGCCACATCATGGAGAAGTGCACCTACACTCGTCCCATGGGGAGAAGAAAGAGCCATAGGAGTAACTAGCCTGCTCCTTTTCCCTCCCTTTCCCCAGAGTTCCCTTCATGGCCCCCTCTTCCGTATAAACAGGAACATGGGCGTCAATGAAAAGCCTAACCTATGTAGCTAGGGATGGACCTCACTACTCAGTTAGAGAACTAGAATGTCCTCCAAGACCCCTCAGGCTTGATCTTGTTTTACACACACACACACACACACACACACACACACACACTGACTTACACAGGCTGCTTGGAGGCGAGGTTTGAATCTTGGGCTTTCGCTGTGTCACTCACAGATCTGATGACAGTGCTTGCCACACATATGCACAACACTTGACAACTGACAAATGGAAACAAGTATAACTAGTTGGTCCAGATGGGTAATTCTCATTGGCCCCAAGGTCCTCAGAACCATGGGGGTTCTGCCTCCAAAGGGGAAGCTGATTGAGAAGACTCACAAGGGAAAAGAACAAGAACAAAAAGAAGAAATCAGGGGTTAGGAAAGACTTGAGAGATTCCCTAAATTTTATTAACCATTTTTACAAATGGGAAAACTGAGTCCTAAAGAGGAGAAGGGACTCCTCCCAAGTCACACAGGGACCAGGTGTGCCTTCATCACTCCCAGAACTTTTTCTCCTAACCAAGAGTACAGTCCCAACCACTTTGGTTTGGTAGAGGGAGACATGATATTTATATGTCTGTCCCCCATTTAGTTTTTCTGCCCCAGATGACAAGGAACAGGACAAGATCATTATTTTCTCAAGGTTTCTTTGTTACAACCTCTGTCAGACAAATTTAGAAAGTGCGAGTTCCTGTCCTGGGCATGAGATTGCACGCGCACACACGCACTTTATTACTGGACTCTCCTAGAAAAAGTCCACCTGAGGTCTGAGACCTTCTTCCCTCCGGCCTCAGGTTGAATGCTTTCATTCAGTCATCTTTTTACATTTGAACTTCCTGTTATCGCCTATCAGTCCTCCTCACTCCTTCAGACCAACGCGCTGCAAAGACAAGAGTAGGGTGTATCTTCCCCAGCAGCCCAAGAACTCCCTAAGCAAGGCAGCCACAGCATCTTGGCGGGTTGGATACACCTCCTCCTTGGGAGCTCCACCTCCCTCACTGGTTCATCTTCCTGCAGGACAGGGACAGGCAGAGCCTCATCTGTGTCTCACTCCTCAGCACTTAGGATGATAGTAGGAGCTCAGAGGAAGGCGCTAATTCGAAGAACATAACACTTGGGCCAGCAGGCCTTTCAGGAACCAGCTACCTTTCTAAAAGCGTGAAGACAGTGTAACACCCAGGAGCCTGAAACCTCTCAGCTACATTATTACACGTTCCTATCCTACCTCCCGCTCCTCTCCTTGTCGCAGCCCCAGCGTGTCTCGTGGCAGGAAAGCATCTGAGAACTTTGGTGCTAAGCTGCTCCTTGGGGTCTGTGGCTTGGAGGGAGGGGACAAGGAAGGAGGAGCTGTTGTGCCACAGAGAAAGTGGTTGGCTCTCCCTGCCCACTGGAGCCCACAGACTGGGCTGCCTCTTCACTTCCTGCAGAGCTTAAGCCAAGAACCAAAGGACTCCATATCTGAAGGAGGTGATGGTGAGGTCCTCAGCGGCAAAGAGATGCCACTCTCATTCACTGACGGCAAAGGTCAGCTCTGCATACCTTGATGCATCTACAAGCCATTCACAGTTCTCAGCTTGGGGTTGGGGGAGCCCCCACACGCTCACCTCTGAAGTACAGAGAAGCAGCACTAAAAGGGATTTGGGAAATTATCTAGTCCAATCGTTTCATTTTCCAGATGCCTGGAGAGATTTGCATGGCCATTTAGCATTGACATCCATCCCCGAAACCCAGAACTCCCAACTCCTGGGCGGGAGAGGCTCCGTGGTCAAAAGTTTCAGCGGTCGGACAGGGCTAGTGTTTGAATCCTGACCCCCACCTGAAATGCTGTGCTCTTGGGCAAATCACTTAACCTCTCTGAGCCTATTTCCTTGGTGTGCAATATGGGCGAGGATGGGTGTGGAGGGAATTTAATGAGATGGCATGTGTGGAAGAGCTCCGTACATAACAGATGATCAAAGAGGTGAATTCTCTTTCCAGATCTGGGTTTGCTCTGCACCGGCAGGCTACTCCCAGCTCCTTCCAACCCCATCAGCAAATGTGTTCGCCCACGTTTTTGTCCACCATCTGAGAGCCCCGACTCTCCGCAGAGTGGGGTGGGGGAGAGAAACTGGTGAGGCCACTTCTTGAGTCCCTTCCCAGCCCCCTGCCTCAATGCTTCTCTCGTTGTTGTCTCTCCAGCCACCTTCTGGGGGTAGCAGAAGTCCTTCTCTGACCAATCAGACAGGCAGCAGAGCAAGGGGTGGGAGGCGAAGCTGGCAAGCCTGTGAGCTGGCCCCTTTGTTCCTGGGAAATTAGGGCAATTTCCATTTCTTTCCACAAGAGCTGGGTCCAGGAGCGGCCAAGGTGTCGCCGTGGTGAGTAATGGCCCGAGCAATGGCTCTGCCCTCGGCCTGTACCTCGTGCCCCTGAAATGAACTTGGGGCCAACGAGTCAGGGGAGAGACAGCTTAACCCAGCCCTGCCACCCCGCCTCCCGCCACCAGCCACATAGCCCTCCACACTATTTCTCTTCTCCAGGGAGTCTTCCCCATCTGGTGTCAGGAGAAGCCACCAGAGTTCACTTAATCCACTGCACCAGGCACACAGCTTCTCCAAACCACGAGCACGCTCTGCCACAGAGGCTCTGGGACTTGCTGACACGCCCAGGGCCCTGCCCCTGTCCCTCACGCTCTCCTACAAGGGGGAGAATTAAAACCCAGATGCCTCTAGATTTGAATGTCAGCTTGCCAGTCACGTGACCTTGAGTGTATCACCTTCCCTCCATGTTCCCCTCTGTAAAAGGGGACAACGTAGTGTCTGTGAGGTTGTTCAACGGTCAGCGGATGCAAAGTGGAAAACAGCAAGCTAATTAATACGAGTATGCATGAGTGCCCGCTCACACCCATTCAGAGACCCTGTGTGTTGTCCCACTGTCTCTTCTCCAGATATCGCTGGAGGCACAAGAACATCCAGGGCGAGGCTCACAGCCGGCGTGTCTTCCTATCCCGTGATGAATGGCCTCTAGAGAAACTTCAAGCCCAGAAACTGAAAACTGCGCTCCCTGAGGGGCCCAGGGAGTCCCTCAGGCCTGGTGCCCACAAGGTCAGAGAAGCTCCTGCTGGACCATGTCCCAGCCTGGATCCGGGCAGGGACAGGGTGGGGTATGCTCAATCCCGGCCCGTGCCCCCGTCCCTGACCAGCCGAGCTCTGTGCCTGCATGAGAGGCTGCTGACACGGTGCCCATTTGCAAAGCCAGAGAACACTTCCTCCAGAAGCGCACTGGCGTGCCCTGCGGGGCCCAGAGGAGCCTCTTCCGGACCTTCTCCCTGACCGCACCCACAGACAGGTGCACAGCTGCCCAAGGTGCGCTGCCAGCTGCCTCCTGTCGTGCGTGGTGACCGGCGCTGCCTGTAGGTAAGCGGATGGGTGAGGGCAGGCCCACCTCCTGACTCCCCACCAGTGCCTCCCAGCGCGTGCTGCGTGTCTCCTCTGAGTCTTGTCCCACAGGAACATTAGACGCCCAGAGGACTCATCTCTGGACCTCTGGGCAGATGGCAAACCTAGAAATGCTCAGAGCACTAGGGTGGCCTAGCAGTGTCACCAGGCCGACGTGCGGCTAGAGCCCGGCCTTCTGAGCCCTGGTGCGGGGCCGTCCCCGCTGAGGCAGCACATGGGCACGCACGTAGCTGACTGCTGCCCGGCCCCTTGCTAAGGGGCTCATCAAGTCAACACCCATGGGAGGTACGTACCCATTATCCCCATTTTCTCAGGTAAAGAAACTGAGGCATGGAGAAATTAAGTCGTGAGTTCAAGGATACACAGTTAGAACCCAACTGTGAATCTCAAGAAGCCTGGCTTCAGAACCCAACCTCAGAACTGCTCTGCAATACTGCCTCTCTGTGTGTGTGCTCACACGCGCACACACGCACACACACACACACAGGAAGAGATGAGGTTGGCTTGAGCCCTAGAGTGGACCCCCTTTCTGGGGAAAAAGAATAGAAATACCTCTCCCTAGGATAGCCCTCCCTTGCCCTTCCAAGCCCCCTGAGTGGAGAAAGCCCACCCACCATGTCCCCACCCAACCTCATCTTCCTACAGCCCCCTGTCCTTGCCCCCCACCCCAGGACCCTCAGTTGTGTTGCAAAAATGTTCAGGCAGTCAGGAGGCAAGAACAGAATGAAATATATGTAACATCTTATTAGTAAAGGACATCTGAGCCTCTAATTAAAATTTGCCTAATGACCCAACTTCTCCATCATTTTCGCTCTCCAAGACATTAATTTAAGGTGACAGGTACTTAGGCAAAGGGAAAATTAATTTTTCCTTTAAAAAATTAAAGGGGAAAAGAGTGGCCTGCTCCCTTACTTATTGATTTATCTTTAAATTGTTTATTTATTCTTCCAACTCCTTCGTACTCTTCCCAATACAGCCTGAGGCTGGAGAATAATTCAGTGAAGGGATGTGCCGTGGGGGTGGGTGTCCTGGTGGTGCCCGCGCGCCCTGGGCAGGGTGGTCTAGCTGATGCACTAGGGCAGGGCTGTCGGGGTCTCTCTGCCTGGGGTCCCGGCTTACTCACTGCGAAGCTGGCTGCTGCTGCTAGGATTCCAGGGGTACGTGTGCTATCTGTGTCCTCACAGAACAGATGCTGGGCACCTCTCCCTCCACGCCAGGCTGCAGCCCTGCTTTATGCCGGGCATATCTCCCCAAACAACCGGCTATAGCCTGAGCATGCTCCTCGGGCACAGGGACCAGGAACAAGATGCCCAGGGGAGCAGCCGTGGTTCCTAGGGGACCCTTGCTCAGGTCCTCAGGCCTCCTGACTGCTGGGGTCTCTAAGGACAGAGGTGGGGCCGTCCTGGCAGGGAAAAGGGGCACAGGCTGGATAATACTCCAAACTCAGGGTTGTGATCCGAGAGTTGAGACTCCAAGGCCTGTGATCCGAGAGCTAGCGAAACACCTGGCCAAACTCAGGGTTTGGAGTCTGCACAAGCCCATTACGGATTGAAGTCAAGTATGTGGAAACATTTCCCTGCACCCCTAGTCATTTCTTTTTGTCTGAAGTTTCCTCTTCAGACTCTTTGATGCTCTGTGCCTCTTCCCAGGGGTCCCTATCCCTTTATTCCTCCACAGCCCCCCCCCACCCCACCCCCATTCCAGTCCCCAAGCCCTTCTGCCTCTCTGGCCTCATTCTTTGGGACGTTAGCTTTGAAACAGGGGTCCCTGGTAAACAGAGAGAGAGAGAAAGAGCGAGAGAGAGGGAGAGGGAGAGAGGGAGAGGGAGAGGGAGAGGAAGGAGCAGAGGTGAGGCAGGAGGGGGCCTCTTTCTAGAGACAGGAAGTCCTGTTACCAACCTCTCTCTCTCTCTCTCTCTCTCTCTCTCTCTCTCTGCCTCTTTTTCTCATTGCCATTTGTTCCCACTCCAGCAACATGACTGTTGCTGGGAAAGCTGTCAGGTTTTGCTTCCTGGAGAGCCGAGAAGGCTCTTCTAGCTTTAGGCCAAGGCCTGTGATCCGAGAGCTAGCGAAACACCTGGCCAGCAGTAGCGGCCCCGTGGGCCCCGTGGGGAGGGCAGGGCCAAGCAGGGGGCCAAGCAGAGCCTCTCTCCATCCCCTGGCCAAGGGGCCAAGGCCAACCGCAGGCAGGGCTGCTGGGGGCTGTGCGTCCTTCCCCACGGGCCACCGTTCCCAGAGCCGCTGGGGGGCCCAGCCCCAGGCAGGCCACCTGTGCAGCAGCCCCCAGAGCACAGGGGCCAGGAAAGAGCGAGGCTCAGGCTGAGGCAGGAGCAGGCCCTGTGTGTGCCGGGCAGAGCAAGGGAAATGGGATTTGGAATCCAAACGCCCAGCCTCGGGCCCCACGCCTCCCCTCCACGTGACCTGGAGCGCTCCTCTGAGCCTCATTGGCCTCTAAGTGAAATGAGGAGGATGATCAGAACACCCCTGGCAGAGGGCCTCTGGGAGGGGCAGAGACCTGCTGGGGAAAGTGACAAAGGAGCCCCTCCCCCACATCTGCCCGCCCCCTCCACTGGATGGCTGGGGTGAGCTGCCATTCCATTAGCACAAGGCGGGGAAAAATGTGCTTTTACAGATGCCTGTTCATCTTGTTTTGCATGCATTTGCATATTGAGTTCAAGAGGCTCATCCTAATTCTGAGGATGGAAAATAAAATAAATGAACGACTGCAAGATTAACAAATGTGGTTCCTACAGCCATTGTCTCCCTTGCTGTTCTGAGCTTGACACTGGGAGACAAAGAATGTTCTCAAGGCTATCAGCTCTTAATCATCTCTGGGCAGGAGCCGAGTCCGAGGGCCTGCCCCTCCCACACTGACCCAGGAATCAGTGCTGGGGCATCTGGAGGAGGCCGCTTGGAGAGTTGGGGCCAGGGCCAGGGGCAAAGAGGAACACTCCATTGTGAACGTGCCGGGTGGATGTGGCGCACAAGAGCATGGGCTCTGGGACAGATGGCCCAGGCCTAATTCCCAGCTCTGCCACATCCAGCCCTGCAGCTTTGCAGACATCACCTAGCCTCTCTGTTCTTTGTCTTCCATGCCCTGGAGAACCCACCGGGAAGGAGCATAACACCTACAACCACACAGGGTTAGTGTGAGGGTCACAGGAGTTAAGGCGTGTACACTGCTTGGAGTTGTGCACAGCATTCAGGCCAAGGCTCAGTCACCACCACCACCACCGTGCACACAGGAGAGGGAACCACTGTGCACACAGGAGCGGGCACCACCGTGCACACGGGAGCGGGAAATATCAGGCACACAGGAGTGGGCACCACCATGCACACAGGAGCAGGCACCACCGTGCACACAGGAGCGGGCACCACCGTGCACACGGGAGCGGAAACCACCGTGCACACAGGAGCGGGAAACATCAGGCACACAGGAGTGGGCACCACCATGCACACAGGAGCAGGCGCCACCGTGCACACAGGAGCGGGCACCGCCGTGCACACGGGAGCGGGAACCACCGTGCACACAGGAGCGGGCACCACCGTGCACACAGGAGCTGGCACCACCGAGCAGACAGGAGCGGGCACCACTGTGCACACAGGAGCGGGAACCACTGTGCACACAGGAGCGGGCACCACCGGGCACACAGGAGCGGGCACCACTGTGCACACAGGAGCGGGCACCACTGTGCACACAGGAGCGGGCACCACCGTGCACACAGGAGCGGGAACCACCGTGCACACAGGAGCGGGCACCACCGTGCACACAGGAGCGGGCACCACCGTGCACACAGGAGCGGGCACCACCGAGCACACAGGAGCGGGCACCACCATGCACACAGGAGCGGGTACCACTGTGCACACAGGAGCGGGAACCAGAGCCCCAGGCATTTGTCCTCATCCTGCCTCTCATCTACTGTGTGTGTGGCCTTGGGACACTCCCCTGGCCTTTTTGGTCTTTGTACCCCAAAGGGACAGGCCCGGCCCCCTACAAGCTGTGACACAGCAGACCAGGCAGCGCCAGACCCCAGCTTGCTCGCAGGCCGCCCGAGAACACACTTGGAGGCGTATTGTCATATGTAAAGCACATGTAAAACACATGCAAATTACCCTCTTCCTTACACTCTTGAGCTCCTCCTACACATGCCATCCCTGGGCAGGGCCCTGAGGGCCATTCCTGTGCTGGCTCTGGGAGCTGCGACACCACCCAGCCACCTAAGATGAGCTGGGTCTTCCTGCTCCTCCCCTGTCCCTCAGCGACCCTGACACGCTATCCCCTGACCACCGGACTGATCCCAGAACCCCTCACACCTCTAGAGAAGGCGCTGCGCAGCAGACCACACTTCACCACGGTGTTCGGGGCATCTGCCTTGCACTGGACCCTTCTCCCATGTCATCACCTCTCACCCTCCCTGATGGGGAGGTGGTATCAGTGCCCCCATTTTCTAGACGGGAAGACTAAGGAAGCACCTTGTAAGAATTCCCACTGCGAGATGGGTGAACTTGGAGCCAGGAGATCCTCTATGTGGGGTTCCCTCCCATGGGCTGTAGTTCCAAGACAGAGAAGAAGGGGCAGCCCTGCTTCCCGCTTAGAGCCCCTAACCCAGGCTGGAAATTGGTGCTGCTGCCTGCCCAGAGGTTCCTGGAACCCCACTGATCTGAGTGCCACCACTGTCACCATAAAACCCGGCCCACCCCATAGTGGACTTCTCCACCTTCCCACCCTCCCAGCCCCTGTACCCTGGATACAAGAAGCTGCTAAGCTGGGTCTGGGATCAGAAATCAGAAGCCAGGGTCAAGCGGTCCCAATTCCCAGGTGGGATCCTCTCCCTCCCCAAATCCTGAGGAAGCCAGGTGCTGGGCAGGAGAGTCGTGAAGGTCTCCACCACCCGTCCAGTCTCCACACTTGCACCAGGACCCTCCGTCAGGGAGGTGCAGCCCAGCTCCACCTGCTCCCGCCCACATCCCAAGTCTGCAGCCTCAGCTGCTGCCTCCGTCTCTCCCACCTGCCGAGGCCCCTGCTCAGCCAGAGGCCCATTCAGTTGATTAAGAGGAGCATTCTGGAATGCAGGGACCACATTTCAGTCCCTGAAGGACCCCCCCCACTCCCCTCCACCTTCCCTCTCTTGTGTTCTTCCTCCTCCTCTGTCAACCCCCTTCCCTACCCACCCTGGCCCTGGCCCGCATGGTCTGGTCCCCCAGATTCTATGGCACAGAGAGGTTGGCCGCACTTGGTCAGGGCGACAGGCCTAGTGGGCCTACACGGACCCAGGATGGCCTTTGGGTCACATGGTTGGAGAGAGAAACGGGAATCTTTCTGCAACGGTAATGTCATTTAATCCTCTCAACAGCCCTGCCAGAGACCCCCACTGTGCATAGATGAGGAGATGAAAACTCAGAGAGGTTAAGTAACTTTCCCAAGGTCACACAAGAGTCAAAACCTTAGCTGTTCTGAAGCCAAGCCCTGCACTCCTGCAACGCCCCCTCCAACTCCCCCACTCACCTCATGCCCACATATCAACCCAGACATGAACTGTATCAGAATCTCCTGGGAACCGAGCCCTCTCTCAGGGATGCTAGGGATGTGTATTTAACAACCTCCTTTAGTAGTTCACATTTGTAGATAGGTTTAAAAACCACTTTATTAACCCAAAATCCTTCATTTCACAGATGGGAAAACTGAGGCCCAGAAAGACTATGCGATTGGCCCAAGGTCACACAGCAAAAGTAAGACCTAAGTCATAGTCCACTTTGCCCTAGGAGGGCCATTCACAGAGAGCAGCCAGGCCCCAGGCCCGGATCACCATCAGCTTCCTCACCTCCACGCCCACTTCCCTCCAGGTAACCAAGTGGAGGGTTAGATCAGGGCATTCCACAGGGAAGGGGTGGCTGAGGACTCCACACTCCTTTCCTGCCAGGTCTGGCATCAATGTGGAAAGGTCTTGGACTTCTCTGGGCCTCATTTCTTCCATCTGTAACTGGGGGCTCTGAGACATGCCCTTTCTGCCTTCTGGAGAAGAGTCAAGAATCAAGTGGGAACAAAAATCCAACAAACACAAGGACTGACTCCGGTCACTTCCTCCATCCACGTTGGAAATGAGTCAGCAGATAAGATGATCTACGTGGGGCTTTTGCTCATGACCGCTGCCATTGGGTTGGCCAGGTTACGATGTCCTTGCTGCACCAGGGACCCTGGACGGTAGGGAAACCCTTGACTTAGGCAAATCCATCCCCCCTTGCCGTCATCCCCAGTGGATGGAGCAAGCAAGCCAAGGTCCTGACAACAGCAGGATGGCCGGGCTGCCCCCAGGTTTGCTGGGACAGCCCCCCTTTCAGCACTAAGGTCCCACACCCCAGGAAAATCTTCAGTTCCAGACAAACGGGACAACTGGCCACTCTAGATGATTAGCAGTGCGCTCGTGGAAGGGGTGGGGGGGAGGGGGTCCACACAGCAGGGGCCCCCCACCTCCTCTCTCCTCTTCCTTTCTAGGGTGAGGAGCAGGCGGTGGCCTCCAGGTCTTCAAAACAAATGACAATAATATAATGTTTCTTCAATTCCAAGATGCCATTGATTCTATGTTAAAGTCAAGTTAACAGCATTTCAGGGCCAAAAGTGGATCTACATTCCATTCCATGTAAAATGCATCATGACAACAAAATTAAAACATTGGGGGGGGGTCTTCCAAATGAGGACATACGGTAGTGGTAATAACCCTAATAGACTGGACAGCCCAACCGACGGAGCCCTTGTCCATCGACAAAGTGCCACACCCAGATGGCAGGTGCTTCTCTTCTCTCTAGTGCAGTGATGAGGAACAGGTTCTGGAGGGCGGCGGGCCTCCCAGCTTCCCCAGCTCCCTCCGGGAAGGCCGGTCCTATGGACCCATGCACCGGGCCTTCCTGAGGCTCCCAGGAGCAGACCCTGGGCAGGCAGAGGAGGGTGGTGTTGGGGGAGGCTCCCTGCAGCCTTCGGGGACTAACAGCATTAGCTCCAGCCATAGAATCCAACGGCCTCGTAATTTATATGGCGGTTTTCATGACTTCCCTTCTCCAAAGGCTTGTGCAATAAATTACCACTTTATGCATTCCAAAGTGCTCTGTGGAGCACAGAGCTCCCCCTGGCTCTGACCGCTGCAGCGAGGACAGAGGAGGCTGAGGAAAGGGGAGGGGGCTCCCCCAGCTCCCACAGGCCAGGGGGTGGACAGCATGCCTGCAGGAGGTGCAGGGGACCCCCCAGGCTGGAGGGCACCAGTCTGGAATACAACCCGGTTTCTCCCCATGTCCTGGCATTGAGAACTTGGGGCTCACTTCATAGCTGTACATGCGGGAGGGGTCAGCTCTCCTCTGTGGATTGTGTGAGAAGTAAATGACACAATGGGAGTATCATACCTGGTCCACTGTAGTTCTAACAAGCACTATGGTCATGTCTTACTTGTAACCACCTGCTCCACTCAGGTAGTCAGCCGCCCCTCTTCCAGGGAGCCCCCAGGATTGCCCCACTTCAGGCCCCTTCCTCTGCTCTTACGCCTCTCCTCAGCAATGTAAGGTAGATCAATACTTACTGATAGGGAAAGTCTCCAGCAAAAGTTGTAAAGTATAGAAAGCAAGCTGTAAACCAATTTGTAGAGTAGGATTCTAATTTAATGCAATATATTTTTACATGTCTGAATAGAGAGAGAGATGGGTATAACTGTAAAAGCATAGAGAAATCAGCAGGGGATGCTGGGATGGCTTAGCAGTTTGAGCACTCACCTTAGCAGCTCTGGGGTCTGAGGATCGAGTCCCGGCTCCTGGCCTGTGCAAACCCATATGCTGAACTGGGGTGTACTTCCCATGCAGGAGGCCCCCGGCCCAGTTCCTGCCCTGCGCGACCCCCCCACCCACCTGTGAAACAAAACCATGTCGCAAACTGATGACATACAACTATGGAGACTGCTCTGGGCCCTCCCCCTTCTCTCTGTCTCTCCTTCCCTCTCTCCCTCTCTCTCTCTCTCTCTCTGTCAAAACAATAAAATAAATCTTTAAAGAAGTAAAGAAAAATCAGTAAGTAGATTCTACACAATAACAGTGTTTAACCTCTAAGCACTAGGACTCAATGTGGGAAAGTCAGTTTTAATTTATTTATTTATTTATTTATTTTTTATCTTTTCACATTTATAGAGAGAAATTATCTTTTTGTCTTCAGTGCATA